>CAKAOH010025117.1:0-96913 GCA_916701665.1 Sebastiscus tertius
CTTGTTGATGTCAGAGGTCAGAGGAGAATGGGCAGAGTGGTTTGAGATGATAGAAAGGCAACAGTAACTCAAATAACCACTCGTTACTACCAAGGTATGCAGAATACCATCTCTGAACGCACAACACGTCGAACCTTGAAACAGATGGGCTACAGCAGCAGAAGACCACCCGGTACTAGCACCGGACACTTTATTAGGTACACCTTGTACCTAATAAAGTGGCCGGTGAGTGTATAATGACTCAGAAAACACATTTACACCCCTCAAGAAATGAAGGAAATACCTAGCCCTCACATGTTGGCTGGAGTTATTTTGATAAGGAGAAGAGCTGAAACAATATATCAATTAATCAATCGACAGAATTGACATTTTTGGGCTCCTCACAGGCATTTCTTCACTATTTCCTGGCACTTCAATGATTCATCAATTTATTGAAAAACAAATGGAAAGATGAATCAATTGAAAGATTAATCAATCAATGGGAGGCAGCTGTTCTAACCAGCGAGCAGCTGTGTCAGCCATAATTTTCATGTTGCTATAAAACTGTTCAACGACACATGAAAGAAGATTCAAAAAATGTCTTGGGCAGCTGTTACTGATTTTTTCTTTTTTTTATAAAAGATTGACAACAGTGCGGGAGCATGCAGCCTCTTAACATGAACTGAAGCAGATTTTCAAACTAAAATGGTCTGAAATAGATGTGAATAAATGTCACAGGCCATAAATAACCCACTTGTTTATTTTCCATCACAACACTGATCATGAAAACCACTAATAAAACATGAACCAAACAGTTAAATATTAGTTCAATATGTACCACTTGAGCCATGTGTAACAGTGGATAACAAACAGCCCAGCTGACAGTGCCAGAGTGCTGTCATTAGCCATGACGGCTAATGATTTGGCCCCATCATTAGCTCCCTGTGCTAACGATTTTGTACTGCGCCCACCCAAAACATGCTAAAAACACTGCCAGGCTAAGTAGTGCCTTTTTTTTCACGCAGTAAATGGTGTTTTGGCTAATTGAGCACTGCGGCTAAAAGCTTTCCGCGGACTTGACGTCATCTGTGACGTAAAGAAGCTTCGCCGTCTGAGCGGCAGTGTTTCTCTGCGAGCTCACCAGCTGTTTTATTCCAGTTATAGTTTCTACAAGCTGCGTTGTATCGCCTCCGTCCATCATTGTCTGTGATTCTTCTGCCCATATATCTATCTACGTCGTTGTCTCAAAGGCTTATCCCTCTGCCCAGTTAAATGAGGTTTTAAGGTCATTAACTGATCCAGGCTATTATACTAATGCACCAGGGGTGTTCCAGATTTGATAAATGATTGGAAAGAGATAATGAGACTTATACAGACATCTTGTATTCGCAGTGGCACACGGTGAGATGTGAGAGAGAGAGAGAAAGAGAAGACAAAGAACACAGGATGTTTTTTTCCTCTGTTGGCTTCAAAGAAAAAAAACATGTTTGTCGTCAGGTTCCTAACATTTGGCATAATGGGCTAGTGGTTTGCAGCTGGTGTGTGTTGCCTAATAAATGTGCAGTATTAATGTGTGTGTGTGTGTGTGTGTGAGAGAGTGAGTGTGCGTGTCATTGGCCAGTCTGGCAGCACTCTCAGTCCTCAGACAGGCCGTTCTTTGTGCTGCATCTGATGTCATAATTTGTCTGACGTACGCTTGCCGAAAGGAACCTTTGGTCAAGAAAGCGCGTGTGTGTGTGTGTATGTGTGTGCGTGTTTGTGTATTCTCATCCGAGCCCTCATCCAGACAGCGTTTTCATGATTGATGGTTGTCTTTGGGAGCAGGAGGGAGAGGCGGTGCCATCGGGAGAGAATTATTAATGCACATGGGTTTGGGACGGTGGGCTGTCCAGACTACAGTTGTCACACTGGTCACGGTGTTCGGTAGTCTGAGGGGAGTTCAGACACAGCGTGTGCAGAAAGAGAAAAAGAGAGAGAATGCGGAACAGATCAGAGGCGTTTTGGATTATATGTGGTTAAATTGAAATGAGTCATTCTGGACGGGTAGATTATAAGATCATTTAGAATCGATTGGGCGATTACTGGGTCTGGTGGTGGAAAGTAATGCGCCATCCAACCCTTGGAGGACGTAGTTATCTGCCAGTAAAAGACGCTGCTGAAGTCAGTCAGACAGACCGCTTTGATTAATATTAATCTCCCTCTTTCTGTTTTTCGTACCTCTCTCTGACTGTCTACCTTTTTTCTTCTTCTGTTCTTGTTTTTGTCTCTGTTGCCAGTCCGTGAGTGGAATTCTGCCACAGATTTTATTCTCTGGGATTCCACAGACACACATCCTGCAGAGAGCTGCCAAACCACCACAGCCAACAAATAAGAGTGATGGTTTTTAGGTTTTGATCATATAATCCCACAGCATAAAGCAACAAAAAATTGTAAATCAGTGACTTCATAAACATGTGACTTTGACCCTTAGTTTGGCAGATATGGTTACAGAGTGCGACAGGAATGAGTCCTAAAACCCGGAAATGAGTCAGCATTTTTGTACTTCTGGTTCCCTCGTCTGGAAGGATTTTAGTTAGATGATTTTAGTTAGATGCCTGAAATAAGGTCTGTGGCTAACACAAGCTTAAGAGTTTGTAACGTTTTGTTCTATGACATAAAATGCATCAATAAGTACCTTAATAAGCCTTTACACGTCTTAAAGAAGGTGGTTGCAAACAAGTGGCTAAACGTCATCATGCCGACTCATCCGCCTTTACAGCCTCGTTGTGTATACTCGCGTTCATGTGACTGTGGTGTATAGTTTGTTTATAGCCTAACTTTAGCTTTTTACTTCTGGCGATTGCATTCGTGCTTCAAAAATCATGCAAGTGGTGTTCATTTGTGAAGATTATCTTGCTGAACAAAACCTGTAATATCATAAATGTTTGTTTAACACAGGGCTTATTTTCTGCAGTAATCCAAAAGCCAATGGAAAAATCCCATTGGCTTTTTGTTGAGGGAACCAGGGCGATGCCAACTTCCTGGTTGTCCTACAAAAAAGACGTCATCCCTGGAGCACTCAATGAGCGGAGGCAGTTCAGAAAGGAGACGGCACACTGAGAGTCAATTTCCTGTATCTGTATCACTCACGTGGGTTTCACCACTGTCCCACCCCTTTAGGGAGACTAGCTGCAGGTCTATTCACTCCAATGGGACTGAACATGAACTCCAATTTTGTCGCAACACAGTCACCAAAGTAAAATATTGGACCCATTTTTCACAGCCACATGTCTTTTGAACATTCTGACACAAAAATGAAATTTTTCAGACAGATAAATCAGGAGAAAATTAACTTTGTCCAAGATCTTTCTCTGTCTTAGCAACACACTCTCGCAAGATCTGGCAACCAACGTTTGCGAACGCCCTAGCTAACTCATTTTTGTATTGCTAAATATAGCTGTTAAATATTGCAAAATACAATATAAATATGTAATTCAAATACAACCCAGTCTGCTTTAATCCATCCACACTATGTTCACAACATTTCCAAATGAGTTGGGGAATGCTCAGAAGATAGGAAGTGTATATCATTTCATATCATTGGCGCAGCTTGTAATGCGTCATCTTTGTTATAGAGCATCTTTGGTATCAGTCTCTCATACTTTGAATGATTATTAACTTCCTAAATATTCATTTCACTATTCTTTAATTGTAACTCATTTCAACGACTTGGATCAAACAGATTAGCCTTATGAGAAAAGAACATGATGAGAAGTTAAGGAAGAATAAAAAAATAACTGACGTCATAAAGAACATGAGTGACATGAGCAGCAGCACCAGAAGATATATTTGTGGTTACTGCAATAAGGTAATGCTGCTGGATCATGACTGTACAAAACCAGAAATAAAAACTAAAAATGGTGCGGTTAGAAATTATTTTATATTATTTATTTTTTTTATTTTAAGAATAGATCGATGAATGGATTAAAAAAAGTGACGATGATGACCTGCATTTTAGCCTCTAAGTAAGAAACGTGTTTGGGATTTGCCTTTACTATATTTCCAACATGAAGATCAATCTTCTTTTGTTTACGGTATCTGCTCATCTTCATCTACTTATCTAATGTAGCATAACCCAGAAGGTTATAATTATCTCTTGGCCAAAACTGTGGTTGGTTTCTTGTAAGGCATTATGTATAATTACAGATTCCCCTGATCCCTCTCATCCTTCTTACCACACAATGTTCTGCTAGCACACTATCCCTATGTAGAACTTTAGATGTTGAAATTTAAAAACAAGAGATGTAATAAATCACATGTGGTAAATGTTAGACTATTGTCTTTTTGACCATTGTGGTCATTTACATTGCCAGTGCCCTTTAGTGAAAATACAGTGTCTGCATGGCAAAGTTTACAACTGAAACTTTATACCTGCGATAATACATTTTTTGACCACTTGGTGGCAGCAGAAACAAACTGTAAACACAGCATTGACATATTATCACCTTATCTTTTTTTGCTAAAGAAGACATTAGCAAACAATTAACTATTTATACATTAGCAGATAGACAGCATCATTAGCATTCATTTATAGTCGTGTTTCCGGGCCAAGTAAAGTCTAATATTTGGGGCTGCTTTTAAGTTCTGTTCTAGTCTACACAAACCCTTGAGGAAAATGCTCTTCAGCTGCTAAAGGCTTCACCATATTTACCAGTTAACCGCAAATCACTTGTCTGTCTGCTGTTTGATGTTGGGAAGGTAGAGAACTGTGGGTTTGTCAGAGCTATTTCACTTAAAGGCCCTGATGCACCGACAGTTTGGGACTGTCGATGAGCGTCCGTCGGCCTAGTTTGTGCGGTGGCTCTAGTCTGCCTGTATTGTTTTTTTTTTTGTCCGACTCATGTTGTATTGGCGGTGGAGCCTGTCGTTGAGAGAAATCACTCTGATTGGCTGCTCAGCTTAAACAAATCAGTGCACTAGAAGAGAAGTGAGGAAAACAAGCAAACAAGTAGAAAGGCAAAAAAAGGCTCTTCTCATTTTTCATCTTCATCTCATCTGATCATTCCAATACACAGATACTTTCACAACGACATGACCATTTAATGAAGCTAAGTGGCGAGTGAGAGTGGTGTGAAAATGGTCGTCAAACACCGCTTTGTTTCATGTACGTATCACGCGGCTTGTATATCCGCAGTCCTCGGTCTTCCGGTTTCCCTTTTTGAATGACAATTACAGACTACCACTACCTGCTGTTAAGGAGAGACAGTTCATCTCACACAGGCACAGAACGTATGTGGTAGTCGGCTGTTGGTGGTAGTCTTTGAGGTGTGTTCGAGTGCAACTTTTTGGCCAAGACAAAGACAAAGTAAGGTGACGCAATATAGGTGGCCTTCGTAGTTCTCTGATGTCTTGGGCGCGTGGACCCTTAATTTGAAAAAAGGTTGATGAGAGTCTTGAGACTGACCAAAACAGTAAAGCTGCAGTCCATAAAACCAAAACAATGGCCTGAAAGACACTAAAATGCTCAGTGGCTTTATCACTAATATATACTCGTTTCACATTACACGGTCATTGGATCCCTTGCTGATATTAAAATACTGATTAGAGCAGCTTTGAAAACATGTGCTATCCAGAGGGTGGAAATTAAAGGGTTAACACAATCCAGTGTCCCTACTTCATGTTGTTGTTGCGGACGGCCTCGTTGAGGTAACCTCGCCCTCATAGAGGATTATGTGATGCTGATTAATACCACGTTGTTGCCGAGGTCAGAAGCAGCCACACGTTTGATACCTGAAGCTGCAGTGAAAATGCCGCAGTGGTAATTGAAGTAAGTCAAGGTTAGGACACATAATGTGTGCGTATATTCCATATAGGCACCTGGGAATTCAATTTGCTGTATTGTTCCCCATCGTACTGATTAATAAGCATCAATATAAGCATTCTGTTATATTATCCTAAAAAGACATAATAGTGAATGTGTGTGCGTGCATGTGCATGTCCAGGAGCTGATATATGGCTGAAAGCTATCTGGTGTAATGAGGCCAAGGTGATTTATAAGTGCAGAATGCTCCATTCCCCAGCGTGCACATGCAAACACATACACTTAAGAGCGGGACTGTGACAGCTGCTTCACTTTCTTTTTAAATGTCTTGCCAATTAAAAGCAAGTGAAACTTTGCTTTGCCACAGCCAAAGCCTGGCAAAAAGCAAATTGGTTCAAGTTTCAGAATCTATATTTGTGATGATGAGACGACCGTATGTGGAGGCTGTTTACCAAAACCTTGCCCTGACAGAAGTTTGGTTGCTTTGAATGAGGAAATGATTGAATAAATGGAGTGCAAAAAGGGGTTGCTGGGAGAACAGACCAGTCTAGACAATCACCTGAAAGGTATAATAGGAGGGGAGGGAGACAGACAGACAGAGAGGAGACAAAGAGGAAGATGGAGCACAGAGACGGACGCTTGCAGTCTGTTAGCATATTAGCGTCTGAGCGGAGCACAGGCAGACAGGTGAAGGCAGAACAGAGTCTGGTAGTCATACGCTTGTAGCCAGAGGGAGCGCTGCTTTGGATCAGACAGGCTCACCATTAACCTATACTGACACTGTTTAGACAGTGGGGGGAAACAGCAGAGAAAAGGGGGTTAGGAGAGGAGCAGGCGCATTAGCAACGCAGTCAGTGATCGGTGGGGACTTCACGCTAACATAGGATTGAATTGTTCAAACAACATCAACACGGGAATAGATAATGTGGCTATTGGCGAGAACAGAGGGGTAGGACGAGGTGCTGACCTTTCTGAATGCAGCTGATAGAATGCAGAGAGGTAAAATCCTCATTACTACAAGCATAATAATTATGATTTCACCTTCATCCTAATGATAGTACTTTAATGTGTTCACAGCGGTGTCTATCTCCAAGGAACAAAACCGTGCTTCTTTCAAAAACATATTAATGATGCTACACATCAGATTGCACTGTGATTCCACCCCACTGTGTTATTCTGCAACTACAGCTGATCGAGCAGATATAACCACATGAAAGCCACCGACCTCGCAATTAAGAAAATACGAGGGCCAAAACTATCAAAAGAAAAACATCCTTCTAACAAAGCGTTTTCAATCCATCATAATGTTGCGCTTCTGTTCCTTCAAGTTCTTCTTTAATGTCCCTCCAGCTTTGCTGAAAGTAGATTTCAGGGTAAAAAAAGTTAATGTGTTCAGTCTGCTGATTCAACATTCATTAGATATTATTAAGTTACATAAGAGAAGATTGAAGGTTTATTCAAATGATGGATTTCATGATGAAACTTCCTCTAATTTTACAATTTATCTAGAAATCATTAAAAACTGTGTTTTATTGTAAAAATGCCATTGCATAAAACTTCAAAGTTGAACAGAAGAAGACATTTTTAAACATGTCAGAAAGTGATTAAAACAGATTTAGCAAACAGTTGCTTATTGACATATTCAGCTGACACGGATTCATTTGGAGTTATGTTCACAGACTGTATGGACAAATGGACAAAGTTTGAGGACTGCTGTTTTGAAGCATCGAGTTTGGTTTGGCCGTCACCATCTTGGTTTTTTGCAACCAGAAGTGACACGAGAGGGTGGAGCTAAGTAAAACCCAACGCTAAATAAGACATTTTTAGGTGACAAAAAAATTGTATAATTAACTTTTATGAACTGAAAACACATTGTGAAAGGGTTAAAGTTGTAAGATGAAAACACGGACAACTCCCAGAGTGGACAACGCCGTGGTAGCGACCTGTCAATCATAAGGTAGCCACGCCCTAAATCATACTCTGCTTTATGGTCTGTTTGACTCTAAATGGGACCATAATTTACTAAATAAACATCATGCTGTATTGAAGAAGACTTGAAACTATAGCGATTGAGACCATAAACTCATGTTTACAATGTTTACTGAAGTGATAAATCAAGTAGGGTCATTGTCTGGTGCACCTGATGAATGTTAATTCAGTATTCACTCCTCTTGTTCCTCTATTTTGCTCTCCACACGCTTCTTTAAAAAATATCTGACTGCAAAATGCTCCACTGTGTTCACCAGCTTGTCTGTGTGCTGTCTGGTGCTGAGCAGGTAGTGTTACAGTGGGCTTTTAGAGATTTTTTTTTTGCTGAAAACTGCTGCCTGCTGTGGCTGAAAAATACATTATGAGAGCGGTGAACGTGAACCAAAATTTGCAGGCCATGAAAAGTAAAAAATGCAGGGCTAAAAGATGCCAAAAAGGTTCACAGAGATGCCGAGTTTGGTGATGATTCTCTGTTGGCTCGTCGCTATGAGAGACACCATTCAAATTACACACACTTGCCGTCATTTGATCTATTATATATGCATAGCAAATATTGAGTAAAGCTGCATTAAAGTTGCAAGCCAATGAAGACATTGCCTTCAAAGAGTGCTTGGGGGATTTTATGTAAGCTTGGCATTGTCACAGTCACAGTCACAATCTCACACACACACACACACACACACACACACACACACACACACACATACACTCACGGCTGGAGTTGACATGCTAGAGTCGAGTCACCCGCGGGGAATGTGCCTTGAAAATCAAAAGACATTAACCAATTAGCGCTGATCAATAGTCGCAGCCACACAGGGATGAGCCAGACTAGGAGCGTTGTTAGTGCGTGCCTCCGGGCCAATCGGCAGGCTGGGAGCGCTATTACTCTCAGCTCTCAGCCAATGGAAATGCTGGAAGAACTCTTGACATCCTGCTGCTCTCCAATGCAAAGTATCTCTCCCGCTGTAGCTAGGCAGAACAGGCTGCACGAGGAAATAAAAGAGGAGAGGAGGGAGGAATAGAGGGAGAGAGTGCATGTGTTGTGAAAGCAGGTGTCATAGTGGGCTGCAATGGGCAGCAGGTAATCCCACAGAGATAAGCAGTAGCATGACAGCCAACCTTTAATTCCCCATGGGAGGTGTGGAGTTGTCGCCAGGTTGTTCTCCCCATCCCCTAGAAATAGATTTATATAAAGGCGCAATGGGGAGATAGGGATGCATCGTGATGGGGGGAAGATTGAGGCGAGAGAAGAAGAAAGAGCGAAAGCGACAAAAGGCAGAGAGAGAGGGTAGTACTTCTGCTTCGCGCATTATGCACACAGACGAGCATGTTCGCATACACATGATCCCAGCAGCGCCTCAGCTGTTCTGTATTCATGCTGAGGAGAACAAATATCAGCGTGGGGCTTTTTGGATGTATAGGGGGATGGAGGCAGGAGGGAATGAAGGAGAAAGGGGGAGTAAAAAAAAAAAAAAGAGGAGGAGATATCTAAAATATTACACCTATCCGGGGGAGTGTTCAGTGGAGCAGGCATTATAAGAGCGTAAATTACATTCCCTCCTTCTCCCCTTGGGCTGCCGGCTGCTGGATGAATATAATCGGCCAGACACACACACACACACACACACACACACACTGCGCTGCCTATAGACACTGGCAGAATATCAGATAAAGCGCCATGATGTGTTTATGTTTATTGTCGCAGAAGTCTCCAATCATGTATCGATCTGTTCCCCAGCCTGTTCTTTTCTGAAATGATGTAAAGTATTGACACGTAAGTCATTTATCTCAATTGGGAGGAGATCGATAGTGATTCACTGGGGCCATGTAAAACATCCGGCATCAAGTGGGACAGCGTCTAAGGTGACAGGACGGAGGAGAACGCGTGGCTTTGCTAATCAAAATTAGCAGAACAATTGTTCTTTGGAGTTATAGAGCAAATATAATCGCATGATTATCCATGGTTAATCGCGATTAATCGCAAATTACATTTTTTTATCTGTTCAAAATGTACCTTAAAGGGAGATTTGTCGAGTATTTAACACTCTTATCAACATGGGAGTGGACAAATATGCTGCTTTATGCAAATGTATGTATATATTTATTATTGGTAATCAATTAACAACACAAAACAATGACACATATTGTCCAGAAACCCTCACAGGTACTGCATTTAGCATAAAACAATATGCTCAAATCATAACATGGCAAACTCAAGTCAGTGTCACTGTCAGTGTGTCAGTGTGTTGACTTGACTATGACTTGCCCCAAAACTGCATGTGATTATCATAAAGTGGGCATGTCTGTAAAGGGGAGACTCGTGGGTACTCAGAGAACCCATTTGCATTCACATATCTTGAGGTCAGAGGTCAAGGGACCCCTTTGAAAATGGCCATGACAGTTTAAAAAACGCTACAACCTAAAAATTGCAAATTGCGTTAATGAAATGAATGGCGTTAAAATGAATTTGCGCAATTATCGCATTAACTTTGACAGCCGTAGTAGAAAGCTCTTTGTCTTTCCTTTGAATTTTTACCTTACAACAGTAATTCAAAGAGATGTGTTCTTGACCTTTTTGAACTTGAACCTCTTTTCCTTAGAACATAATTTGTCCTAAGAAAAGAAAAAAAGACCTTTTGAGTGAAACAGCTTACTGCACAGGTTGAACACTAGAGCTGAAAATGATTTGTCGACTGGGTGATTATTTGTTCAATGGAAAATGAATCTATTTGTATAATAATTAATCAGTTTTCAAGCAAAAATGTCACACATTCATTAGTTCCAGTTTCTTAATTCTGATAATTTCCTGCATCTCAATGTCTTATGTGACAGTAAAATGAATATCTTTGTATTTTGGACTGATGGTCGGACAAAATGAGCGATTTAAAGATGTCACATTGATGTGTAAGAAGTTGCGATTATATAATATTCTGACATCTAATAGACCAAATGATAATAGATTCATCAAGAATAAAACATTGCCAGATTAACGGATAATGAAAAGTATGCATATCATCATTGGGACAGAGCATTATTCTCTCTGTCTCTTATTCCGTCGCTCTGTGTATTACAATCTGTTAGCAGAAGCAGATAGACAGCTAATCCTCTTTATCTCTGCTCTTGAAGTTAATTTGTCTCTCGATGGAACCTAGAGAAAGTAGAGGACGGTAGCGAGTGCACAGCTTAAGGTGGCGAAGGGGGAAAAGAAAGCAGAACTGATCGGTCTTCTTTACGACGGAGCCTGTGGCAGGCCCAGATGTCAGGGATGTTAGGTCAGCGCCTGCTAAATCGGAGGGCAGCAACTTGAGTCAAGGCTCATTACTTCTTTACATTAGGCAACCGTTAAAGAAAACACTATTCTAATTCGCCTCCTTCTATGTCTCTATCCTCCTCATCCCTTCCTCCTCACCTCCTCCTCCTCCTCTCCCTCCTCCTACTCCTCCTCCTCTCTCGCCCATATCAGGGCCGCTGTTCCAGGGAGAACTGTAAGTACCTGCATCCTCCCCCCCACCTAAAGACCCAGCTGGAGATCAATGGGAGGAACAACCTCATCCAGCAGAAAAACATGGCCATGCTGGCACAGCAGATGCAGCTCGCCAACGCCATGATGCCCGGCACACAGCTACAGCCAGTGGTGAGAGAACACATGAAAATACACATTACACTAAGTTTCTACACACGTAGTGTACAAACTCTTCATAAACTCTTCACTCTTCTTAAAACTGAAAGTTAAAATCTGAAGTTATTGACAGAGCAAGAACTCTAAGTAGAATAAATTCATTTGACCCTTATACATGAATGGCACAAAGATGATTTATGCCTCTTTGAGATGTTTGGATTTTTACTGGATATTAACGCAGAGCTCGACATCCCGTTGTACCGGGAGGCCGAAAACAATATGATCGAGGAAGATGACAATTCATTTTGGGACGAGAGTTGAAAGAAAAATACCTGTTACATTAGAATGAACGATGATGAATGTAGATGATGTGTAGCACACACACACACTGTCAGTGTCCCCTCATCCATCCCGTACAAACACACACACACAAACAGCAAATACCGCCAGCCTCTGACCTCATGATAGTCAACGGCAACGCGAAATTATTTCAATCAAGAGTTTCAAGAGTTTCAAGAGTTTTATTTGCCATTTGCACCAATAAGTACATTGGAATTCTGAGCAGTTTACAGCGAGTCAGCTTTAAGAAAAGAAAAAAGGTAAAAAAGGCACAAGGTATAATTACAGTACAAAATAAGTAGCACATTCAACTCAACACAATAAATAAATAAATCATTAAAATATAAAACGCCCTCAGTGTAGTCAATAAATAAACTAAACTACCCTCTGCATAGGAACGATACCCCCAGAATACAAATACACAGTATATGCTCCATGACCATGTTAAAAGAACTCTCAAAAATATTTTAAAAAATAAATAATTAATATATTTCAGACAATTACACACTAGTGGAAGGCAGCATATTGCACAGCATTACAGTCCATTCAGTTGAGGTTTACTTTGTATGAGCTAATGAGCTAAGCTTTTTAGTTAGACTGTTTGATGTTAACCTTAACATTATAGTTAACGCTTGCTAATGAGTCAGTAGCTGATGTTTGCTTTCAGCATCAGTGACTGAGCTGATGATAATGTTATTTTAACTGTCAGGAGTCCAAACTACTAATGTTACTATTGTTAGCCACTTATTTACTTGCTTACTCCTCTTCATCCCCTATGGGTAATAAGGCTGCAATGAGATCTCTCCATCGCATTTTGTCCGTGGCAACGTGCTGCTCCTCTTCCCAATGACAAGAGGAGCAAGTTTGCTGGATAAGAATTTAACAGGGTTGTTGTTTAATTGGAGCGTAAAAAGTTTAGTATTGACCAAAATGAGACCAACAACTTAAGATCCACGTACGAGAAGCTCACGACCTTGAGGCATGGCTGAAGAGCTCCAGAAAAGAAAGTGGGACCTTGAGTCAAAAATTGTGAACAAACTGTCATCTCAGAGCCTAAAGTGATATCTTCAAACGTTTTGTTTTGCCCGACTAACAGTCCAAAACCCAAATATATTAAATATACAATGATAGAATCACAGAAAAGGAGCAAAACATCACATTTGAGAAGATGGAACCAGAGAATATTTGGTATTTTTGCTTGAAAAATGACATCAAAATAGTTTGGCGATGCATTTTTTTGTCGATTGACTAATCGTTTAATTGATTAATCGTTTCAGCACTAACATCATTAATATCACGGATTAATCGAGCAATGTTTGAACATTGGGGCTCCGGCATCAGACACTGAATTCGTACCATCACTGTGGGAGTATTTCTATACAGTGATCAATAAAGTATTATATTCTTATCATCATGCACCACTCCCTCACCCCCACTCACACACACACATGCAGTAAAAGACACCAGAAGTGGCAGTGTGACTGTGCTGCATGCTCCAAGGATCTTCAAGGTGATGGCCGGAGCTCCAGTCAGCCAGTTCAAATGAATCCTTCCCTGCCTGCTCCACGAGACCTTACGGAGTCAATGAGACCTGTCAGTCAGGCTTCAAGTAATTCCTCTGTCTTCTCCTCCGTCCCTTTATGTGTAAGTGAGAGCAGTGGAGTGAATTTGTCTCAGACTATTCAAAAGAGCTTCAGATGCTGCACGCTTGGACACACACACACACACACACACACACACACGCGCGCGCCTCGTGCACACTCAGCCGATGGCTTATCACCCTTATCTTGGGAAGAGGGGCTGAGTCGAGAGGCCTATTGAGATGAACAGAGGAAGCCATGAAAGAGTTTAAAGAAGCAATAGATCTCCCTGGGACTGCAAGGCCTTCCTTTTCTGTTTATGTCATGGGGAGAGAGAAAGTAAGGAGGAGGAGGAGGAGGAGGAGGAAGACAAGCTGACAGAGAAGGACACAGCAGAAGAAGAAAGGGAGGAGATAAATGAACAGAGTAAAGACAGGCAGGTAAAGTGAAGGAGATAGGACGACAGCAGTGAGGAGAGATGGCTTTAGGCCTGCACTACAAAGAAAAAGTCAAGAAAACAGCCATGTTGTGTGCAAAGGGAACAAAGGCTAAGACCGGGTGCTAGCCTTTCCAGGAATCAGACGTTCTTCCTCCATCCCTCCCTTGTGTCCTTAGCTCAGCTTCCTGCCCCCCATCCATCCCCGGTATCTCTACCCAATTATATCTGCTGCTCTCCCACTTTTTTTTTTTTTTTGTCTTTAGCTGTCCACCCTCCCCTCCATGTGGTGCGTAGGAGAGTGCTTTCATTTCACGCATGGAACTGTGCAGAGGGTGAAGTAATTAGGGTCCATTACAGCTGTCTGTGAGTGATGGTGCTCGTGATGCTTTTTATTACAGAGTCAACGTCAGCGGACAGCCCACATTACAATTATATCTCTCTACAGTACTGCCTCACACACTCACACACTCACTCACTCACTCACTCACTCATTCACTCACTGTTGGTGTACTTGTTTGGTGCAGACAGTGTGTAGAAAGTGAAATAAAACCATAAAAGCCACAGGGGAGGGGCATTCTGGTGGTGTCTTGCATCTATAATTAGATGTATTAATTAGGCTAGTGTTTAAAAATGTTTGCACCAAAGCCCAGAGTGTTCACGGTGTACATAATGTAGCGATCCAACAATGTCCGAGAAAAATGGAAGTCAGGTTTCTTCAAAATGGTTCAATTTGATGGATTTAAAGTAGAGATCTGGTGCACTTGTCTGGTATAGACATTCAGAATCAGTAACATATTTTAAATCAAAATATTAAGCGACACTATGTAATTTATCAAAGATGAAATAATACGGTCTCCCTCTAAAAAAAAAAAAAGTTCAGAAAGTTCTCATACATATGAAACCTATGAAAAGTAATGCACTGTAATTCGAATACATACCACAAAATCAATTTGTATTTAATCCACGTTATCGTAAACCAGGAAATATAAAGAGCGATAAACAGGATGGACTTTCGCCCAGGAGGCCGATGTTTGAAACCAGAAGTCAACGTTGATTTATGTGTCACATAACTTCCGTACTTTAGTTACACCACTTCTGTAGTTATTTTAACCCAAACCACGATCTTTTCCTAAACCTAACCAAGTTATTCCCTTTGAAGACTGAAGTTTATTTTTGCTTTCATAGACATATTTTCCTTCTCTCATTGCTATTTTAAATTTAATCCACATAAAGCATCTTGTAACTTTGTTTTTAAAGGTGCTGTGCAGATAAAGTTTTTTTTTTATTATAAGCTATTATAATTAAATCTTTTTGCACATTATGCACATTTTACAAATTGTCTCCTGAATAGCGTATGAATAACTTTTTGCTCAAGCTTGGTGCTGCAGTATGAGTGTCAAAATAGGATTACTGTACAACTTTAAAGATAGTGCCATGTATTGGCTCAATGGTTAAACATTTCATCAAGCTAAATGTTGACTGCATGTTCAAATTCAAATTACACATTAAAAAAAAACAAACGTAACATTACTTGGCATAGCATAACCATAGACTGTATATAAGAAGTGAACGTAGTCACCGGGACGTCACCCATTGGTTTGTGGACTGCCGTTTTGAAGTCTTTAGTTCGACATTTTGGCCGTCGCCATCTTGGTTTATTGCAACCAGAAGTGACACAAAAGTGTGGAGCTAAGTACAACGCCGTGGTAGTGACCTGTCAATCACAAGGTAGCCACGCCCTAAAGCATACCCTGCTTTATGGTCTATTTGACTCTAAATGGGACCATAATTTACTAAACGAACATCATGCTGTATTAAAGAAGACTTCAAACTAGCGATTGAGACCATAAACTCAAGTGAGAAGTAGGCTCATTTTCTAATAGACTTCTATACAATCAGACTTCTTTTTGCAACCAGAGGAGTCGCCCCCTGCTGGCTATTAGAAAAAAAAGCAACTTTAAGGTACTTCCACATTGGCTTCACTTCTCAGACCCCTGGAGTTCCCCACTGGGCATGACATTGAAACTCAGCTCTAGCTGATCACATTGCTTATGGAAATCTTTGTAACTAAGAGATTGTCTGAGAAAGGGCTTCACAACCACCACGGCAACACAAATTGCTGACAGGAGGCGTGCAGTGAGATGATTTTTCTGTTCCCACTGTGTAAATATGCTCAATTTAACATAAGTGTTTTCAATCTGTTGCGCTTGTGATTTATAGCAAGAATCTGCAATGTCCTATCATTGTTGGAAACAATTCAATGCTAAGTGAAGACACATTCAGGTCACAAACTCTTTGCAGGATGACATCATTGCATTGCTACAGCCTCATGACTGTGAGTCTCTCCACCGACATCACAGCTGCGAATATCCCAAATTGATATCCGAGCACCTTGAGAGAGACATATCGACTTTTCCAGAGTACCTTGTGATAGGACGTAATTCTTCAGACATTCCAGAGGGAAGCACTGAGAGAATTAGAGAGTCCACGCCATTATTCCTGATTTTCTGAGTCATCCCAGAGCAGCGAGGAGGTTTTAAGAGGAATGTAGCTGTCCAGCCTTGGCTGCCGCTGCTCTATTACTCACTGTGTCGTGTTGGCAGGGGCTCAAGAGACAATCTTCAGACCGGGGCTGAGGTCAAGAATGTGCAGGGAAAAAACATGCACTGTGCTATGTCAGCTAGCATACTCCTTAGTATCCCTCTCACAGAATGTGTCTTTGAAACTCCAGTAAAGCACATGTTTGCACAGCCCATCTCCCCCCTCCCATGCAACACACAGCTTGACGTCTATCCATCAGCCTTATTACTCCTATTTGTGTGTGATCTCTGGTGTGTGAAGCGTTTGATTCCATCTGATCCATGTAAGGAGTAGGTGACACCATATACAGAGGCTAGGCCTCTGTTATGTGTTATCTCAAATGAAAGACAAGCAGCCATTAAAAGAAGGTTTTTCCTCAGATGTCAGCCCATTAAGGGTCTATTTTTGACAACTTCTTTGCCACCACATCCCAACCACAGTTCCTACCCTCTGCTTGGCTGTTGATGATTGCATACATCTCTTATTTCACATCTAATTTCATATATTTGCAGTGGGAAATTTGAGTAAGAGTGAGGAAGGATGGAATTATACTTATTGGTAGATTTAATTAAAGGTCATATTAATGACAGTTTTATGTAGACGAATGATAAAAAAAAAAAAAAAATGAAATACATCCACACAGCTTTTAGAAAGATGTTGAATAAAAGTTTGGCCACAGACTTTATGATAAACTAGGGTTGACCGAATGCTTCGAAGCTTTGAAGCTTCGACTGTTGCCATGATATTCGACCTCCAAATCACTATTCTAATGCTTTGTTTTTTCTTTTTTTTTCTTTTATATATATATAAGTGCGTAATAATAATGTATAAATCCCCAAATAGCTCATGAAAAAAGGAATAATCCCACACCAATATTCATTATTCATATTAAACATGAATTATAAGTAGTTATTCCCAGACGGATAACGCTGTTTGGCACTGTCCCACGCACTGAATCGGGGGAGATGGAGATAGACAGACCGAAGAACATGTCACCCTGCCTCACCCTTTAAATACGTCTCACCGAATCTTCAAAGCCCCAAAAATGATATTCGGGACAGCCCTACTAAAAAATTTGTTCAAAAATCCCATTGACTTCGGGACGAAGGAACCCAGAAGTGCTAAAATGCTAACTCATCTCTGGGTTTTAGGACTCATTCCTGTAGCACTCTATGTCGGCCTTTAGCTACATGTTGCAAAACGACTTTTATTCTACCACGAACGATTCATCACTTAACATGACTGTCTGTCTGAGTCATTCCACTCTACCATAAAATACGCAGGTGGCGCAACGAACTGGCAACCACTTGTTGTGAAGTGAAAGCAATGGAACGGGGGTTGGGAGAGTGTGAAATCTAGTGGCTGAATGTTGTCAATAATACCTTTACATATTCAACATTTTTATATATAGACTGTCACAAATCTGAGTAATTTTGCTTATTTGTTTTGCTCAATTCTGACCAACTCTGTCTTTCTGCATGTGTCCACAGCCCATGTTTTCAGTCACACCCAGCCTTGCAACCAATGTCAATGCTGCTGCGGTAGCGGCCGCTGCGTTTAACCCCTACCTTGGACCCGTGTCGCCCGGCCTGATGCCTGCGGACATCATGCCCAGTGGCCCCGTACTGGTCACCAGCAACCCCAATGTTCCCGTACCAGCTGCTGCTGCTGCCGCTGCACAGAAACTCATGAGGACGGACAGACTGGAGGTGAGCAACACACACGTTCACACGCTGTTATAAAATAGGATAAATATGACTACGCACAAGCACACACAGACCACACAGATGAGGGGATTTGCATAATTATCTTTTCCACTTTCATATCAGTGACAGATTAAAAGATAGATTAACAAAACTCTAGTAAACACTGCACCCGGTGAGGGTCTTTTTCCCAGCTATGCAAACAGATTGGGCTTTGAAATGTGGGCTGTGCCTATTTGAATATTAAAGGCATGGGTTGGAAAGTCTTGCCTCAACAGTTTCTGTTTGTAGACTTTAATTATGTATCTGGTACACAGTTTCTGTCACAGTAACTACATCCCATTACCATAATACAGTCATTACCCAGACTTAAGCAAAGAGAGGGAGACGTTAATGAGAGTATCTCCCGACAAACGCCACCGATGTCGATGCTGCATCCCATCAACAGGAGCAGGAGACAGCATTGTTTGGCTCCAGCTCAACTTATACTGTATCAGTTCAGGAAAATCTTTAATTCTGCTATGAAGGCAATCAGTCATTTGATACCTGACGAGCGCCACTCCTCTAGCTGTGTTCAGATAATCGTTAATTGGACAGTAAGTCAATCTCATCCATTATGCAGCCCCGCCCGGGAACCACTCGCAGCGGAATAATGGGGAAATCGTTGGAGGCAGGCAGGAGGCGTGCAAAACGTTAGGAAGGTTACATTTAAAATGTAACGTTAGGTAATTAATGGGGGCGAGGCCGAGGAAGTCTCCAGCCTCGAGGAACGAGTGGACGACATGCAGAGAGAGGGATTGGGTCAATGACAGGAAAAAGAGATGGAGGGGTGGATGGGAAATCAATCTGTAGACCTGTTGTGGTCATCAGGGGAGTGGTTGGGGCAAGCAGAGACAAAGATAACAGAAACAAAAGGAGGGAGTTATGATTGGATTTCATAGAGGAGTCGTGACTGGTGAGAAGATGGAAGATGTAGTGATTGAGAAAAAGAAAACGCAGGTCTCAATTCAGACTGGGATTGAAACAACTGTTGAAAGCATTCTGCACCAAATTCCAGTAATGCCGGGTACACACCACATGAGAATCAAGCCGATTTTGTGCCTGATTCCCCACTCCTGACAATCGTCAGCAAAGCCCTGATTTTTTGATGGTTCTAAAGATTATCTTTCCAGATATTCCTGTGTTGCGAGGTATGTTAAGTGTTTTTTAAATCCCCCAATCGTCTCGGAAGTCCATCCTGGCCGCACCGATTTAAAATCGTATATATTAAACATGTTCAATATTTACAATCGGATATCCTGTTGTGTGTGGGGAACCCTGAGGACAGTCAATGACGCAGTCATGTGGGAAAGAGCGATAGCCAATTGAAAACCAAGCTGACAGAAGGACAACCATCGCCTTCATGGCGGCCGCATCTAATGCATGACAAACTTCTTAATTTGTGTCAACAACGCAAGTGTTTGTTTAACATGTCTCCATGACTTCATCCGTCCATCCTTTGTGAATTTTCTGTACAAAGCAGTGCAAAAACTAACATTGCTAATTCTTCCTACCCATCATTCGTCATGTTTGTTCAGACTAATGTCACGTTTGATCCATGGCTGTATAAAGAGAACTGGATACAGCATTGTAGGCGGGCTCCCGTTCATTCCTATGAGAGTTGCTCAGTGGCGCATGAAGCCGGCGAACTTCCACATAATCTACCCGAATCATCCAGCGATTTTCCACATAAATTACCGGATCATCCGGCGATCTTCCGCATCCATTGGGCCCATAGAGCAGGCACGGTAGCGTTTCCTTTAACTCTGCCTCCCAGCCCTCGCTCCAGCCTTCACATGAACGGAGGAAGGGAAATAACTCTGGATTCAGCTATTAGTGCATTTTACAACTTTTAGGACCTAATGATTTAAATAAGGGCTATTCAATTGTTCATACTGGGAAGTTGATTTACCTCAAAAATATTATCCGCTGAGTTACAGACGTCTCTTTCCCAATAGAAATCTATGGGAAAAAGTATTTTTGGGCCCAATAGCATCACATGACGGACACGGAAGTTGTAGTATCACCGTTTGGCCACTACGAAAAGTTGCATCAAAGTCCTTGGGGCTTGATTTGATCGCTAGATATTTTGCGAGATTTCTGTTTTTTTAGTCGGGCCTCTTGTTGTTCATGAATGGAATCTGTTAGTGTGTGCCATTTTGGCCAAATCGTTGCTCACCACACACTATAGCAACAAAACTGTTAAATTTATCATAACATGCCATTATGTGTGGGGTCTCTCACATTTTCAAAATCTGTTAGATATGTCATATTTATCAGCCAAATGCAATAATTGTCAGTAGAGAGAGAATCAGCTCATTTTCACCGTTTATCCTTCAGGATAATTCGGCCCAGTGGTCAACACCGCCTGTAGCTGGTGAAGCTCTTTTCTTATTGGGAGAATTCCTCCCCTAGCCTAATTTGTCAGGAACTAGGTTCGCTAAAAATATCTTAGAGAAAAAGGCCAGGCATATTTTAGCTTCTAGTGTGTGTCGTTCAAAATAAACATTCTGTGGACCAACACATACAAGTGAGTAGATATGTTACAGGCTGTTTCCTTCAGGCCGAGAGAAATTCCTATTTTAGAAAACAATCCTCCAGACTGTTCTTTCCTGAAGAAATATTTTTCCAGCACTCTCTCTCTCTCTGTCTCTGTCTCTGTCTTCTATGGAGCTATACTACTGCAGCCTTTCAGCATGCATAAAACCATAATGTTGCTTACCTGAAACCATGGTGACGTAAATGGCCTAGAGGGACAGTTACCATGGGGACAGAAATATGATTAACAGGGCCTTTTATTTGTTTGTCCAACTAAGCACTTAGCTCTCTCTGATGCACGATTAACCACTGTTAAGAAAAACACACTGGTCCACACCTGGTGCTGCAGAGGACATCAAATTGCTTTCACTTAGTCTTCCCTTTCGTTTCTAATTTTTTTTTTTTCCACGTCAGCCACACTCACTCGATCCCGAAGACTCTCGCTCTGTCTCCTTGATCTCCATCTGTCTGTCCTTTACTCTTTATTCATCAACTCCTCTCTCTGCCTTGTTTCCTCCCTCCATTCCTCCCTCCCTCCCTCGCACGCCTCTCCGACATCTGCCTGACAACAAGGCAGACTCTTTTTAAATAACACCAGTAGCAGCGGTGGTGATTGTGGCAGCGGTGGCGGGGAATGAGGTGCACATTTATGTGTGACGTGAGAGAGGTACATAAAAGAAAAAAGGAGAGACAGACATAGAGAGAAAAGCGAGAGAATCCTGCCCCGTCGCTCACACAGATCGGTGATTGCGGATGATGAGCTGTCATGACAGGAGACAGAGCAGGGTTAGTTTGTAGATTACGCCGCTGGTGGCCTTTTGTCTGACAGCCGTTCCACCGCGAATCAAATCCTTTATGCATGCAGACAGTGAGCCTGGTAAACAGACATTTTGGTGAAATGGTTTGTTCTATTACAATAACTGATAGGTCGATACAACGTACCATGAAATTACATTTCATTTGGAGCAGGATGGGATTTCTGAATGCAATTCACACACACAGTGGTGGCTGCCAGTGCTCAAACAGAGAACTTAAGTTATTGCACAGCTATTTAAGTGTCAAAATTTAATTCTAGGAAGAAAAAAAAAATGCTGCCTCATAATTTATATGTGCACTCACCTTGTGTGTGCGTGTGTGTTATTACGCGTGGGCTGGTGATTACGTCAGCAGCAGCCTCCCTCGAGGGTAACCAGCCTCATATTTCCCATGAGCCTCATTGAGCTCCTGCATTTAGGCTGAGGCAATCAGTTTCCCCAACTGTTCACGCAGATGCTGCCCCCTTCTGTCGCCACGAGGAAGAACAACAACATTTGAATAATGGATAAATGGTGTGTGATTGATGAGTCTGTAAACGCTGGTTACGATGTGTTCTGCTTATCAATCAACACTAATGGCCTGGCCTGTCACTAAGATTGGTTAGCTCTGTCTGGTAAAGTGATTGTCACGTTCTCAAAATGACTGAACAGATTGATTGCTTCATCAAATGTGAAGTAAGGTGAACAGTACTCTTCATAATGTGTGTGGGGAGGTGTTTGAGGCTTATGATTTTATCAGCATGTAAACAGAATAAAAGGGAAAAACGTGTTTTTGTGCAACCAGGTGTGTCGGGAATACCAGCGGGGAAACTGCACGCGTGGGGAGAACGACTGCCGCTTCGCCCACCCTTCGGATAGCACTATGATCGACACCAACGACAACACGGTCACTGTGTGTATGGACTACATTAAGGGCCGCTGCTCGAGGGAGAAGTGCAAGTACTTTCACCCTCCGGCTCACCTGCAGGCCAAGATCAAGGCCGCCCAACACCAAGTCAACCAGGCTGCGGCTGCTGCAGCCATGGTAGGTATCTGTCCACAGACCGCAACACCAATAAGGACTCAAGCTAAAGAGTATTTATTGTATCGTAGCTTCCTGTGCAGCCAGAGGAATTATTAAATCAAAGGAAATGTAGTTAATATAAATACCAAGCCAGACATTATTTCTCAATGTGATGACCTAAAACAAATCATTAAGCTGTTCTAATGTTGATGTGGGCTCATTCACATGAGACACATGTGTATACTACAAACACTCTTATTTGGGCCTTGAGTCAAGGATGTAGTAGTTTGAGTCAACACCTTTTACCCTGTGCTTTTACTCAACCTCCCAGCACACATCCCAGTCTCCTCTGTTCCTGCTGTCTTCAGCTCTGACCCAATACGCACTAAGAAGACACAGAGCCCATGTGTGCTTTATTAGCAGCAGGCTGTAGTGATCGTGCTAGTACGTGACCGGGCCTCCTGCTCTTCCTCCTCCTCCTCCTCCTCCTCCTCCTGCTCCTCCTTGTTTTTGCTGCTTTGGTAGTTGTATATTTTGCTGTTGTTCGCAGTCATTTTTGCTGAAAAGACAACTGTGGAGACTGCTGTTATTTCCAACCTCGTTTCTGCAATGCAGTGATAGCTTTCTATAAAGGGACACAATGAGCTACTGTATATTTGCAGCAGGTATTCCAGAAAGGAGGGTAAGCTTGATATCAGTTAACCTTTCATGTTAAAGCCAAATTAGGCATAATATGATCACACTTTCGCCTCCACATTTGAACAATAATATCAGTAATATTTGCCCTCTTTAGCTTCTCTTCCCTTAAAAATGTTAAATCTCATTAGCAGATTAATTCCTTTAATTTAGCTTGTATGGCATTTGAAATGACTGTTGTGATAATGCAAATTTTACAATGTGGCCACAGACTTGGAATAAATTATCTTAATTTTACATTCTAATTTTATGAACATACATACAGTAAATAAGGGAATACATGTAAATATTTTTTTTTCTAGTGTATTTAAAAGCAAGTGCTTTGGTCTAAATCAAAGCTAACATGATCAGTCTTATGTTTAAATGCTGTACCGATTGGTTACCTGCCTCTTTTAACCATTTTTAAAATATAGTTACAATGTGTTTAAACAAAGGATATGATAAACAGCAATAACAGTGTACAGTGAAAAGTGAGATAGAGTAAATAGAATAAAATAGAGATATAAAATACAAGATATGCAGTCATAAAGTGTAAAAGATGTGTTTTTAGTTGATGAACAGTGTGGATTGTGGTAGTGTATGTCCACAGTTTAGGTGCCATGACAGTAAATGCACCATCACCCTTGGTAGCAAATCTAGACTTTGGCTAAGTAGCTTCAAATGTATCTTATAAATGATTTATAGATTTTTAAAAAATGTATTCTTGAAGCAATAAATAAGGAACGAAAAAAGTGTTTTCTGATGTATTTAAAAGCACACACTCCAGTGCAACTTTTACCTGATTAACTGTAGATTATATCTAACAAATGTTATTCATAATTTTGATTGATGGCCATTGTATAATGAGATTAAGGGGTACCAGGGCATCGGTTTGGTAAAAACAGTGCTTCATTGCGTTCAAATGATGGTAATGGCAGTTGCAGCCAGTTTTTGAGAGTTGAAAATGTTCCAAACTGTTCCGGGACCAGGGGTCAGGATCAAGTTAACCTACCATTATAGTGGTTTAGTTTAAGGGCAATCGTTGCCCACAGACTGTGAGTAAAGCCAGTATCTGGAGCAGGGGCTTCTTTTATGAGCCAAGATTATATTACATGATACATATTCATAGTGTGTATCTGTACAATAAACCAAGGTTAATTGGCTGGAGCAGACCACCATCACACTCAACTTTATAGTTCATGAATTTTCTTCTGACAATAACCTATGGCCATAACTCTTTTCAGTAACCCTACAGCCATTAATGTGCATGTCCTAGTCTTGTTATTGTTGTATATTGCATTCCAATGATTTGATTTTATTTCTTTGTTTGTTTTTTGTTTTTGTTTTTTTCTCACCAACCCACACTGCACTGCTGCCCCCATGATGCACCTTGGCTTGCTGGTTTATGTTAATGCGCTTGAACCCCATTGGCCCATTGCCGTCATGTGCTCGCTGCCTGCTAATTAAGACTCAGTCGGCTGTCAAATCGCTGAAGCGACCCCTCGACGCAACTTTTGACCTGGTACTATGACCTTTCACCTTTTAGCTTGGCATGTAGCTGTGATGTAGTAGATATAACTACGTAGATATGTAATGAGGAAACACTGAGGGGTGATGAACTGATTGCAGCCATTAGTTTTGTAGCATACATTCAATTTTCTTTTAATAAAATGCCCATTTGAATCTTGATTTAAAACATCAGGGACCAAAAAAGGCCTTAAATAGAATCTTTTTTCACCGCCAATGGTCAGTTCATCACCTTCAGTGCATCTCAAAAGGAAATAATTAGTGGCATGACAATGTAAAACGTTTCTAATAAGGTATGGTAGTCTTTGCATGATTCTGTCACTTCCCATATTGCATGTGTAACTGTTGAAGAGGTGTCTTAACACGGCTTATAGTGTACTATTATCATGGAGCTGGCAGTGCAGCTTTCCCTAACTACATCATTCCTGTTGTTGCTGGTCCAACAATCAATACAATCATATCATTATAGTTATCGTTACAGAAAGATCTAGTTATACCTTACCTTTATGTATTGTTTTATTGAAAATCATACAAGGTTTTTGAGCTGAGGAGTTTGTTTTATTGTCATTAGCAAGCTAGACATCACAGTTTGTCAGCTAGCACCACTGTCCTGTCTTGCTCTGACAGAGGTAGTGCAGTCCACTGCTTGCTTGCCAGTGTTTGTAGTAGCTGTTTTGGAAGAGCAACTTTATCTTCTAATGAAACTCTTTCTTCTCTCTGTTCTGAATGTCACTGCTGCCATCCTTTGGTTTCCCTCACTCCCATCCCTTTATTTTGGTGCTGTCCCCTCTTTAGGGGCTCTCTCCCGTCTTGCCTCCTTTACCAAAGAGACCTGCACTTGAAAAAGCCAACGGTGCCACCACTATGTTCAATGCTGGCATGTTCCAGTACCAACAGGCCCTGGCCAACATGCAGTTTCAGCAGCAGGCTGCCTTCATACCATCAGGTAAGGCCTGCTGAGGCTTCTTTAACCACATGTTTGTGGCCATTGCTATTGGCAGTCAAATTTACATGTGGTTTCTCACATCGGATTATGTTTTTGGCATCAGCATTGAATGACTGAATGATTGTGTGATTTCATTGTTGGCGACAAGGTGGAAAAACTTGCATGGACTTGCACATGTATGTAAAGCACGGGTGTGTTGTGTCAGGTTGTTTGTTTTGTTAAAGATATTATGACTGTTATTTTCTGCATGTATATGTGTTTAGTATATCAAATTAGCAAGTACAATTTGTGTTAAAATTGGTTTTCCTCTCTGCTATAATAATGGTTGCATGGACCACGGAGCGCATCTGAACAAGGGGGGCATATGCATTGAAACAGACATAAGCCTATATTACTGAGTATTAAAGAACACTTTTTAGACACCCAGGCCAGGCGCCAGGATGAAGTGACTGAGGCGGCTGTTAAAAATTACGAGCAGGCAATTTTTTTCAAAAAGTAAAATTCAGTGATTGAACCATGCGATAGACTCAGAAATGCTAAATAATAACAATAACATAAGGCTACTGTTTCAAAGTCAAAGAATACATTAATCAGAGCACTCACATAAGAACATAGCATGAGCAAAGCGTTAAATATTTTTTGAACCAATGAACAATTGTCTGCAGGGGGAAGCAAATAGAAACAGCTGTTTGTGACTTCCAGCTCTCTCGGTCTCACTCTCTTTACAACAACAAAAAGCAAGAAGGCTAAGAAACCAAACTAAGTAACGTGTTTTGTCTGTCTGTCTATCCACTCCTCCGCTCCGTTTCAGTACTGCGGACATTGTGAATGTCAAATAGCATCGCAACAGTCAGTGGGAGTGGGTGACGGTGACCAATATCGTTTGGCTCATTTAAAGTCATGTACATGTATATAAGAAGCGGACACCGTGACGTCACCCATTGATTTGTGGACTGCCATTTTGAAGCCTTGAGTTTGGCATTTTGGCGGTCGCCATCTTGGTTTTTTGCAACCAGAAGTGACACAAGAGAGAGGAGCTACACCCGAACGCTGAATAGGACATTTTTAGGCAACCAAAATGTTGCAATTAACTTTCATGAACTGAAAACACACTGTGAAAGGGTTACACAGACAACACCCAGACCAGACACGTCAATCACAAGGTAGCTACGCCCTAAAGCATTCCCTGCTTTTTGGTCTATTTGACTCTAAATATGACCATAATTTACTAAATAAACATCATGCTGTATAGAAGAAGACTTGAAACGAGCGATTGAGACCATAAACTCATGTTTACAATGTTTACTGAGGTAATAAATCAAGTGAGAAGTAGGGTCATTTTCTCATAGACTTCTATACAATCAGACTTCTTTATGCAACCAGAGGAGTCGCCCCCTGCTGGCTGGTGGAAAGAATGCAAGTTTAAGGCACTTCCGCATTGGCTTCACTTTTCAGACCTGGAGGTTGCCCACTGTTTGAAGTACAAGTTTGAGAAAAAACACAGATACTATATCCTGTTAATGTCAGTATTATTAATGTCTTACATTTTATCCTTTAAATTGCACCCTTAATGTACAGTATGTGTGTATATATAGTTTGCACACACGGCTTCTCTCTGGTCACTGCTTAGTCATCTAACACTGTGTCCCATACTAATCTGTTCCACCTCATTTGTCTCATATGTCCCACCACACTATTAGACAGTCAGGTCACTGCAACAAACTTTAAGGACTCTGAAAGCAGGTCATTCAAAACCACCACTGAGCAAACAGCTGTGAACGCTGCCGACAGGAAAATGGGACCTGTGGTAGTGTTTAATTTCCCCTTCCAGTTAATGGAGCAGTGAGCGTTGAGAGCCAGACCTTTATATATCTCATGCATATGCTTCCTATGCTGTGCAGTATGTGCAGTTGCAGCAACTGTGATGATGTGTGCAAAGGAATGATTCTTCTATGTAATTATTAATAACCAATCAGCTGTATAACACATTCACAGTTTGTTCACATTCATGTTAAATCCAATGTGTCTGACTGTATAACACTTGTAATGGGTTTTCTTGATTTCTTCTCCTCCCTATTCACTCCACTCCCCGTTGCAATGCATGATGGGCAGGCTCGATATTTTGCATGACACCTGCAACAAGTGTTGGTAGGTGCCAGCTTTCCTTATCGATTATCTTTGAGCCCATTGCAGTCACTCACGTGTCATTCAACTCACCACATAATGTGACAGTAGCCTAAAATGACATTATGTAATCTCTTTCCAATGCAGCCAACGGTGTGGCTGATAAAACATGAATTGTAAATTTCGATTGTGTCATTTAAATTGGAAGTTATGTGTTTTATTATGCTCTCCGATACATCTTTGTGGTGCGGAATGAACCCCTTTTTGCTCTGCCACACATCTGTCTGTCTGTCACCTAATGCCTGTTGCGGTTCAAAATCCCCCCGACCCTTGCTTCATTATACTTCCATCCCAAGCTCTCTAACCTCATTATACTGTCTGGTTACACATGCCATATAAACATGAAGAGTTATTATTGGTGGTGGAAGTAGTGGTAGATGTAGTAGTTGCTGTTCTAAGATACATTTTTGCATTGTAGTCATAATTAACTGTAAATTTCCTATTAGGGAATAAATAGATATGATTTAAAGGTATTTATAACTATCAACAGATTTCCTCATGTTTATCAGCATCCTATAGACAGACATACACGTGAAGCATTAACATAACATTTTTTTAAAATCAACTCCCTGTGTGATCTTTCCCTCCAAGTACCCATGATGCACGGTGCTAATCCGGCCGCTGTGTCTGCAGCCACCACATCTGCCACAAGTGTTCCCTTTGCAACCGCAACAGCCAATCAGGTTTGCTCCTCTCCTGCCTCCTCTCTCCTTTTCACTTCTGGTATCAGCTCTGACTTTTCCGTATCTTTTTATATCTGATGTTTCCCATGTGCCTCTTACTGCAAAATGCATGAATGGTGCACACGGCTCATCTCTGCTCTTTGCTAGCTTTTCAGTATCATCTGATACTGTGATTATTTAGATAGTTACAATGCTTATCTTTATTATCAACTTAAGTTGAAGTGCTGTTTGTCCTCATTTCAACTGGTGTCTCCGTCTCCCTCCTTCTTTCCGTCCTTCTGTATATTTCTTTCACCGCCTCTCTTTCTCTCTTTCGCCCTCTCAATCAGATTCCAATAATATCTGCAGACCATCTGACGAGTCACAAGTATGTGACCCAGATGTAGGAGTCTCAATCAGAACAGTATGTACTGCACCTCTTTCTGACATCACACACACTGCACTGGGACCAGTACTGTCTGCTACTTTGTACCCAAACAGCTACATAACTGTTATGTGAAGGGTTTGCCACAACTGCAATTTTTTTGCAGCTGACAAAGTCTTTAGTCCAGGCTGTTACCATCATTGTTTTGTTTATTTATTTATTTATTTATTCATAGCAAAATCGCTATTCAAGTTATGTAAAACTTAAAGGGACAGTATGTGGGATTTGGCAGCATCTAGTGGTGTGGTTGCAGATTGCAACCATCTAAGTACCCCTCCGCTCACTCCTTCCTTTCCTAGACTGCGGTAATATGAGCCGCCGAGTGCAAAACCGCTGTAACGCCGTTCGCCTCCCTAAGAAGCCATCCTTACCATAGTAACACTACTTTAAAAGCAACGTAAGTCAGACAGCAGCTAGCGGTACCACGGTTTTGCACTCTGCTACTCACGTTACCGCATTTTCACAAGCGTGTCAGAGAACTACAGTGTCCTTTGGGTAATGTAAAAACACGAAAGGCTCTCTCTAGAGCCAGTGTTTGGTTTGTCCGTTCTGGGCTACTGTAGAAACATGGCACCCCAGAGCAACATGGCGGACTCTGTGACTCAGCACCCTATTTAGTAATGAAGGGCTCATTCTAAGCTAATGGTAACACAATGATTCTTAGTTTCAGGTGATTATACACTAATGAAAACAGTTAAGTTATTAATATTATATTCCATTTCTGCTAATAGATCCCCCGAAATGTTACACACTGTTCCTTTAAAGGAATCATTTGACGTTTTGTGAAATACGATTTGTTACAGAGTTAGATGAAAAGATTGATAGCACTCTCAAATGCTACATATGAAGCTACAGGGCAGCTGCTAGTTAGCTTAGCTTAGGGGGGGACAGCAAGACTCTGCCTAAAGGCAACAAAATCCGCCTACCAACACCTCTAAAGCTCACTAATTATGGATTTGTGGATTACAGGAGTTATGCATTGGAACCAAACATTGTAGAAAGCAAGAATTTTAAAAATGTTTGGCATTTGATGTAAAAAAAACATTGTCATTACACGTAATTCAAGGTTTTGTAGAAATATTGGGTCCAATTTACGACTATAAGAAACGTCTAAACTAAGCTTTGTTACTGCTCGTCCTCTTACTTACTTCACATCTGTTTTTTGTGCTTTGTGAATTTCTTTCCAGATGGAACTGGAGCTCGTTGGTGTCGAGTCCAAGATTAGCGGTCACCCCTCATGCCTGTAACATCAAGAGCAAGACGGAGAACCAAATCCAAATGGGTTTGGGATAAATCTGCATGTTAACATAGGAGGCACAGTTTGTTAGGATCGTTTTCATGTGAACTTCATGCACACACTATTACAACAACAACAACAACAGAAAAAGAACATCATTTGCATTAAAGACTGCCTTTCGCTCTGTGGAGGCAACTTAACCTTTATTCACCGGACACACTTTGAATGTTAACATGAGGTAAACGAGCGGAGCAGTTGTCATTGACTTGATCGGTACGTCCATTGACCAAGAATCATGACTTATGTTGTTTGTTTGTTTATTAGTTGGTGGTCTTTGACCTAAATGTGTTCATTTGTTTACACAGAATGTGCACCTTGTATTTCATTTGAGGTAAAAGAAACGAATGATCTGACTGAATCACGTATGCATGCATTGTTTATGATTTTATTTTGTTAAACCGGTGATAAGGGAAAATCACATGAGTGCACTCAGAGGCAAAATAGCAACTGAATGTCTGTGCGGTGTCTTTCAAACCTTTGTAGCCTACCTTTCTATCTCTTAAGCACATGTCTCTAACCTTGCAGGCGTCCCTGTAAAGTGCCATACATCTCATGAATGGTTTTGAAGCAGTCCTACAAAGCGTTAAACTCAACAATTCCCTTTAATGCATCTATTTTCTCTCTTGGACAGCATGTATTGTCCAATGTTGTGACCTGTCATTACCTGTGATTCCCAATTGCACCACTGCTGATTAGATTAAAAGGGATAGTTTGGGTGTTTTGAAGTGGGGTTGTATGAGGTACATTAGATGACGGTCAACACGCCCCTAGTTTTGAGACGCAGACAGCAGTTACCTCATGAGAGCAAAGCAATGTAACGTTACTGCTGCGGACAGGGCCGGCACAAAATAGCCACCTAAAAGAAAGGCCCACCTAAAAAAAATCAAATATCAGTTTAAGTGTTCGCTATATTTATAATATTTCTGCGAGTTTACCTTGCCATGAGACAGCTATACAGTCTATGTTTCCGACAGGGAACTGCCTTTATTTTTGTTCTCGCCAAAACAACCAGACTCCATTGAAAAAAAGTAGTAATTTTACCTCGCAGAACACGGGAGTTTCTGGTCTACTGCTGCCCAGATTGGTTAGTTTGTTTGTATTATTATGTGACATATGTATTATGTGTCACACGATAGCACAAACAAACTAACCGATCGAGGCAGCGGTAGACCAGCAACCCCCGTGTTCTGCGAGGGAAAATTACTATTTTTTTCAATGGAGTCTGGTGGCTTTGGCAAGAGCATAGATGGATACAGCAGTTTCGTCTGACGGCAAGGTAAATATGCGAAAATATTCTAAATATAGCGTACACTGAACCTGATATTAATTTTTTTAGGTGAGCCTTTCTTTTAGGTGGCTAAAATACATTTTGCTGCTGGCCCCATCCACAGCAGAACATTGCTTTGCTTGCATGCGGTAACTCCTGTCTGCTGCTCCAAACTGGGGGCGCACTGACCGTCACCTACTGTAGGTAATATACTGACTATGGATAAGTACCTCATACAACCCCACTTTTAAACACGCAAACTATCCCTTTAACTTCCCCAGATTGTCTGCTTTACTCAAATCTTCTACTGAATGAATCGCTTTTTTTATTTTCTTCTCAGACTTTGTTATTTAGACAGGAAGTGACTGGATCTATGCTGACACAAATCTCTCCATGATCATTAAGTCTATTGACTCTAAAAATCAGATGAGTTGTATGTGCGGTCTTGGCCTGCCTGCGCGAGAGACCAAAGACTCTCCTAGTGATGAAGATGTTACGATGAATAGCTTTGAAACAACAGGGCGATCAGTTGGTATCCAAACTGCTGTGAGACAGAAGTCAAAATCGAGGGTGCAACTGGTGACGGATTCGTATGACCTGATTTGTTTTTCGTTTTATGCACATTTGAAGGCAGATTGTCAAAGTAGATTGAGTGTAGTGTGTATATATAGTCTGACATATTTAAGAATATTTGTTTAATACGTCTACCTGAGAGCTGTTTTCAGATAGTCAGCCAAAGTCTTTTTGTGTCACTGTTACTAGATATTGTGGGTAGACTAAATTTTTAAAATGTGTGGGCCGCACAAGCGAGCCCAAAGTAGGATCGGGTGTTTAGAGTAGATCTCTAGAACTCTTTGTTTCCGTTGTGTTCTGGGTGTTCTTCAGGCATATTTAAATCGGTGGATAGTACAGGGAAAGTGGCAAGAATATAAACGATTGTATTACTCATCCAAAGCCTTAGAATGTACCATCGGGTCAGCACAATGCAACATGCCATTTTGAACCATCCAGTTGCCTAATCCACGCCATATTATTAACACACACACATACACACAGAGCACTATGTAATTGTCACTTTTTTGTCAGTGTTTTCTTAACGTTCTTGTGTTCTTTTTCTTTAGATGAGGAGTGTTTTATTTTGTTCGGATTTTAAGTTTTTGCTCATTATATTTATCTTTCTTATAATGAATATGAGGTTTAAAAAAAAAAAAGGGTGTGTTTGTGTGTTCCTCATGCACAGTTTCCTGAAATTCCATGTGATGTTAATTTTAGTATGATTATGATTGTGAACTCGATATTTTCTACGTTATGCATATTGTTGAGCTGTATGCATATTGTTCATTTCTCTAGTCTTTTTTGTGTTCTTTGAACAAAAGATGTTTTATATGAGTATCTAAACAGTGATGAAATAATAGAACAGAGAGGCTAAGTTGTCACTGTGGCAACCGTCGCCGATAACCGAGTAATATTTTAACGATTGTAAGGTTTGTAATTAGTCATATAAGAAAAAAAAGACTATTATAAAAATCTTAGATGTTTAGAGTAAAGATGTTATTTTCTACTGTATCCATTTCAAATAGTAACTATTGTTTTAATATTTTTACTCTCCCTGGAAATTGGGCCATGTTGGAAAACAAGCTGCATATTTGATCACTTTTTCGGGGGCGTCGCTGGCGGGGTCAGGTGAACGTGGCGAGTAGGGAACCGAGTCTGCACGCTCGTCTCGTACTCAGCCGACTGCAAACAACAAGGGTGGGGTGGGGAATCTCGAGGCGATAAAGGTGATAAAGGTTGACTTTTTTGCACTTCTGTACATAGTCAAAAAAGAGAGAATCATGTATATTGAGATCTTATTTTGAATAAAAAAAATAATGTCTATAACGACAAGGAATTTTGCTAGGATAACAAAAAAAAAAAATCTTATGAAAGGCTGAACAAAATTGCTTGCATCAAAAAGGGCACTGAGTTCTCGCTCTCCGACCCGTTTCAGAAAAGGCCAAGTGTTGCTCTTCTTTTTTGTCAGCAGCTTGTAGTTTGCCAGGTAACCTTCCGGAGGAGGCGTCCACTATACCCTCCAGCGTAAGGGCCTGACTGGGTTTGTCTGGTCCCCTAATGCCTAGTTCACACTACACGACTTTAGCCCTGAGGTTCCGCCCGGCTCGCCGCTCGCACATCGATGCTCCAGCGTCATGTGTGAGGTATCTAGCATGCTAAATATCTGGACCTGTCGGGGACTCCGGCCACGAGCTACAGCCAATGAGAGTGCAAGACACGGGTTAAGGGGAAACCTGGGGGAGGAGGGGTCACCAGTAATAATAGGAAATTACTGTATATGTTGCATTTGCAACACGGAGCAAAGTTCTTGTTGATTCTAGAGGATGAAATAGTAAAAGAAGAATGTGGAAACAGGCTATTTTGTGAACACGTGCCAACAACAACATCAGCAATGTGTCTCGCGCATGATATCACGTCATTTACCGTGTATTTCTTTCATGTGTTTTCGTGACAAAATGTAGTTTAGTTTGGAGACCTCATCGGGGATTCCTCCAGGTGAAACATTTGTATGACCCCTATAGGGCTGTGTATTGGCAAGAATCTGGCAATACAATTCGTATCATGATAGAGGGGTTACGATTCAATATACCGCGATATATTGCGATACTGTAAGCAAGACGATATATTGCAATTTTTTTTATCTAATTTTAAAAAGAAAACTATCAAAGTATAAAGAACACACCGCCATATGTATAAGATATTAGTACAAAGGAGTACTTATTTAATGCAATCAGAACAGTGGGATATGCATTTGCATTTATTACAGTCCCTGTAACATCCAACATAATAGCACTACTTTGAGAGGAAACATACACTGAGATGGCGCAAATGAAATAAAGTATTGACTGAGTTAATTTTTGCATGTGAACTATTAATTAAAAATGTATACAGTGTTTTTGAGAATCGATAAAGTATCACAAAACGTAATATCGTGATACTCGATATTTTCAATATTTTCTTACACCCCTGGTGACCCCTAGTCACAGATCAGTCATGTTGTGTGAAAAGCACGACAACTAAAGACGATTAAAGACTCCCGATAACAAGCCAGCAAGTTGTGTAGTGTGAACAGTACAACGATCTGATGACTTTGAAAGTCCTGTAGTGTGAACTTGGCTTAACCTGCCTGTATGGACAGGTCTGTGTGTCATGGCCACGCCCTCCCAGGCCCAACCAATCACAACACGTCCTGTCTCCTTACTTTACTCAGAGAGGAATGCATGTTAAAGGAAATACATATACCGTTTAAAAAAAATAAAAAAATCACACCAGTAATATTGAATAAGAAAACATGTTACACAGAAAGATGTATTTACAGTATACAATATTCTATCAATGTAATGGAATAAAATATATATAAAAAAAAATACAAAAATAGAATAGTGGTTTATTTAAAAAAAAAAAATCCTGAGAATATACTCACTAAAGTTTAACCACTTGGAGAGTACATGCAACACAAACACCATAGCTATAAGTATGTTCTTTATGTTTATGTAAGCTGTGCTTCTAGTAGATGAAACTGACCAAACGGGAATGTAGTTCAACATCAGGCAGAATTTAAGAATCATTTCAGACTGTTTTGTGGTTTGGTCATTAAGTCGTTTGTGTCCTGATCATCTTCGTCATCTCTCATCTCCTACAAGCACGCATGCTTACGTTTATGATATAATGTAAACTGAACTTTTTTTTTTCGTTTCTTGTTTGTTTTCTCTGCTCGTAGTGCTAATATGATGTATTCTGTCTTCTGCTGCAGTTTGTTTCTGCTTGTTTTTACTGCTCCGGGCCCTCTGAAAAGATGTGTCATGTTCGCATATAGCGGCCGCCTCCTCTGAAAAGCACCTGTGTAGAGAAAACCTCTGATTGTCGCAGTCTAAAGCCATAAAATATAATCTCATCAGAATGAAATGTGTGCGAAAGAAACCAGAACTGAAATAGAGGTGGGGGAGTGTACCTTCTGAAGCTGGTAGGAAAGTGTTTGCTGGGGTTTTATTAACTACAACATCATGTCATAATTGAAGTCATGAATGTAGCTAATATAACCTGTGGTGTGCTGTGCCAACTTTAATGGACGTGTAAGGAAAGAGAAAAAAGTGCATGACACATCTTTTCACAGGGCCTGCATTGCTATATTTGATTCTTGCTGTTATGAATAAAAAAATGTAATAAAAATGTACAAATGAACTGAAGAAGAATTTGTTCAAGACATATTATTTCATATACAGTATATGGGGATTGTAGCTGTTGTTCTGTCCAATTAAAGTAACAGCTCACATATCGTACATATAAAGCTGCAGCCTAAAGCTAACCTGGCTCTGCCTTAACCCAAACAAAATCCACCTACCAGCACCTCTAAAGCTCGCTAATGATCATGTTATATCTTGTTACTTTAATCTGTTCAAAACAGAGGTGTAAAATTGAAAAGTTGTGGTTTTACAGAGGGGTTATGTGCTGGACTATTTCTTGGCCGGGCACAGTGACTTCCTGCAGTCTTGTCATCACTTTAAGGTTGCAAGGCAACTCTGAGAACTCACTTCATCCATCCAAGAGATAAGATAAGATAAGATAAGATAAGATGAACCTTTATTAATCTCCGGAGGGAATTTCAGGTGTCAAATCAGCAACATCGGCAAACAGAGTGAAACACAGGAGAGGTAAAGGTATACAAAAATTATAAAAACAATAATAGAGATATAAAAGATACAGAGTGAATGGGTGAATATAGTGAGTGCAGTCCGTCAATAAATAAATGTAGTATGTGCAATAAATAAATGTAATATGTACATATGTGCAGTCTATAAAGTGGTATATAGGATGTATAGTGTAAAGTAAGTGTAAAGTGCGCCAATGGTCTGAGTCCAAGATGGTTGCAGATAGTGCATGTTTAAAGGTAGATAGTGCGTGTTTAAAGGCAGATAGTGCATGTTTAAAGTTCTTAAAGTCCTAATAGTTCTCATATGGGGGTCAGCCTTGGTTGTGGAGCCTGATGGCTACCAGCATGAAGGACTGACCCAGGTGCTTTGTGTTGTGCCAAGGGGGGATAGTCCTGGAATAAGCAAATAAGCACATTTCCCCAAATTTTAAACAATTTGAAGGTGCTAAATTCGAAATTCAGAGCATATCCATGATTGAGGGATTGCCTCTACACAGCTCTCAACATGGTGATGGCTGAGACGGCAACTAGCAGTCAATCAGGATGGCGTTATCAGCTTTAACCACCGTATAAGTGCAGTGCAGAGTCGCAGCCATGAGCTAGCCAGTGGGGCACGCTCACATGCAATAACAAGCACACGCGGCCGGACCAGCTACGTAAACAAAGCACAGAGAAGAAGCTCGGGTAGCCATTCCTCCACTTTACATAGCAAATAGTTGTCTGTTGCTATTTTAATGCCAAGCCAAAATTGAATTGATAACCAATCACCAATAAGCACGAAAACAGGAACAGTGATGTCACATAACACTGAGCCAAAAAGCTATGAAAAACCACCTCATAAATTAGTGTTGTTGATCCTCTGAATAAACCAACATGTTATAAAGGAAATTCAATGACATGTTAACATAATTACAGATGCACCACTATGACTGAATGCAGTTCCAGTATCATTGCATATAGGCCTATCACAGGACTTAAACAGGCCATTTGCCTTTTACATTACAGAGTTAAAGAGGCTAATAGTGGATAGAACTCTGATCAATACATAATTGATCACCAAATAGGTGAAATGTGTCTTACATTACTAATTTCAGATACTTTTGATTGCAAGTCTAATAGCAAATAAAGCAAACACAATTTATATTTGTATCCTGTTAAAAAGTTCTGATTTAGTGACCATAAAATCCCCTCTCCTGTCAAATATATCTATATTTTAGTTATATAATTCTGTGATCTAATTACTGTATATTTGCAGTAACTTTAAAATGTACACTTACTCATAGTCACTTAGCATAATGATCTTACAAACACCACCATTAGTCCAACATGTTACAGCTATATGTTTAAATGTTTTTATTGCACTCAGTGACTCCAAATCAATACTGTTATTCATTAAAATCCTATTAGCTTATAGATATCTCTCTCTCCGCATGACGCATCAGTTTGTCCTGCCCACTGAAGCTTCTAATTAGCAGCAAAGACTTTAATTGAGATAGAGATAATGTGCCTTTGAGAAACAGGTACCGATAAAATCTGAATGTGACTTAATTTAGATGCATTTTTTAAGCAGCAAATAAAGTCAGTGGGGTGAGGTATACCTTGAAATATCGAGGCAATTAATTCTACTAAGAAAAGCATGTACACAGACAATATTCATGTCAGCATTTTAGCATTTAAAAATGGTATGAAATATGCCCCCTGGTTCACAGAAGCAGATGTTTTCAGTTAATCCAGCTGCTTTGACCTCAAACACAGTCTGTGCACACAATCCAGTCTAATTAGCCCAAATAATTTAAAACACCTGTGCCAGCTTGTAGGGGGCTTCATAGTTCGCGGTCACAGCAGGTAAGATGTCCTTCTCTAATGCTAAATAATCCTAACCATGCTGCTGGCTCAAAGATGTGATGCACAGTACAGCCACCAGATAGCACCATCTATCTCTTTATGGACTGGGAGCTCACAGTCCAGCAGTGACTGCACTATGTAGGAATCTGCAAATCACCTGTTAGTCCGTCATCGGAGCGATGCATATATTACATCTTTGGATTCTTTCATTATACAAGTTTATTGAATAGGCCGAGATCATTGTTCCTGGTGCTTTATCTTCCTCTGATCATAGCACAATCTAATTAAATGAAATCATAAATGAGATGGACAGATAGTTGGATGGAGGGGATGGAAATTATCTGAAACTTGGATGCAGTGAGCTGCTGGAGGGTTTGCCAACTCACTGCTTGAGTTGCTGTGGAAATGTTGACTAAGCCAGCATAAACAGGAAGCTGCAGGGGCCATTATCCCTAATGCATTGTTTCCTTACTCGCCGATTTCTACGTCAGATTATCGGCCTGAAAAAAAAAGAATCATCAAATTACCTTGAATTGCAGAAAAATAGTGATGAATGATTGTGATTTGGTTTCTTTTTCACATTCACGTCTCTCTTTCACTGTCTTTTTCTTGCACAACTAATTTTGTCTCCGTTGTGAGCTCCCTCTCCCCTTGTCTCTTCCTCTCGATCTCTTTACCTCCCAGCTTTTGTCCCATCGTCTTCGTCTCAGTTCTCTCTCCTCTCCCCTCCGTCTCTCTGTCCACAGGCGTTAGCGGCAGACTGTGTCGTGTGGAGACTTAATGAAGCAACGCTGATCCAATAATGGCAGCTTCTGTCGCCCGCCTCACAAAGTATGATGTACGACCTTATGTCCGCAACGCGTCATGAATCTCACTTACCACTGCCCCCTCAACATGCCCAGTTTTTCAATTAGGGCTCTTTTTTTAAAAAAAAAAACAACAAGGAAGGCTGAATAGTGTGCAAGTTCGTGGGTGTGTGAGGATAAAAAAGATTGCACCCCCAGCCAAGTTGTCATGTGGGGGAGGAAAAAAGGAAAACGAATTGTGAACACACTCAGCCGTAACTGGCCATTAATGCACAATAAATGTCATTTAATGAATTACCTCTCAGGGGAGGAAAATACTGAGGAATACAATTAAAAATGTCAACACTTTTATTTGTGAATTATAGATAGAGACCAAACAGTGATGAGGGATGTCCGTTCAATTAAAGGGTTAGACCTTTTATTTTTTTTCTAACTGACCCCCTGATGGACTAATGGTCTGACCTCATTATGGAGGCAATAATGAGAAACAAGGGAGGGAGGACGAAGAGAGCGTGAAACCAAGCGAAAGAAAGGAGAGCGGAGAACCGAAACGAAGAACGAAGAGAAGGCGATGGTGCAAGAAGAAGTGAGTCTTTAAATTCACTAAGTATTGGATGTGGCAGTGAGTGCGTAAAGAAATAATGATGATGTGTTTCCTTTCAGATCAGAGATAAAAAAACAGATGAGAGAAAGTAAGCATCACAGAGGGGTTTTATGTGCAAAGAACAAGAGACAGACAGGTAATTCCAGGGTTGATGATCACAAAGTTAGACAGCTTATCATCTTCTTCACGCTCTGTCACCTTTACTTCAAAGTAATCATTTCATTATTTCTATCAATTTTGTCGAGGAAAAACTGGCATGGCGATTTTCAAAGGGGTCCCTTGACCTCTGACCTCAAGATATGTGCATTAAAATGGGTTCTATGGGTACCCACGAGTCTCCCCTTTACAGACATGCCCACTTTATGATAATCACATGCAGTTAGGGGCAAAAAAAAACATGCAGTTTTTTGAATGCAGTAAAAAAAAAATGTGATATTTACGTCTATTCTAAACTGGTGTGTTTGAATATTTCTGCATACTGGGGTCCCTAAACAATTAGATAAATTGGGTATCACTGTAAAGTTGAGACTCTTGTGGATCCAATCAGCCCAATTGTTTTCATGTGTGATGATGTTAGTCTCCATAGTAGCCATTTCATTGGAGTGCGACCATTTTTTAAAACTTGACCTCGCTGTATAAAATGAGCTGTGGTGACCTCTAGGATAATCACAGCCTTATGAAACTTTACAGCCACAAACTACAGACCTAGGGCATTCAGAGGATGGATGGCTTTCCTAGGTAGATTGACAATAAGGGGGTTTTCTGAGAAGTTTGCAGAACAAAAGTGCTCGCTATACAATCGCCGAAAAATGCAATTCTTGCAGAAATCTCCAAATGTCAAAAGATTTTGACCCCAAATCACAGCATGGATTTTTTTCTAAGGTGTTCCTCATGTCTTGGTGTCTTAATGAAGTATTTTGGAGGGATTATTGATCATTTTTATCAATTCTCGAGTGGTAGAAAATGGTTAAATTTAGCACCAAATCTGTGTAACAAATGGGAATGACCATCACAAACTTATATCATCATGTTCTTTTTTTTATACTTTATTTTTTCCTTTTTTTCAAGGCTGTTTTCATATATGCAATCCACTGTTTGTAATTATATATATATATATATCATCATGTTCTACGCTCTTATACACTTTCACTATTTATTTTAATTGATTAATTAATTCATTTTTATTTCTAATTAACAACTAGAACAATTTGACACACAGTGCTGAGCTGCATCTCAAATTAGACTTCAGGTTCCCAGCCTTCAGATGATGTACACAACTTCTATGTGTCATCTAATGTTGTCTATCTATCTACTCTAAACATCCCCTACCCATCTAAAAAAAGAGGGCAGAATGGAAAGGGGATAAACCCTGCTGCTGCTGTCTCTCCCTCGCGGTTATCATGTCTGCTGAGTCACCACTTGACTTTCACTGAGTGCTACTTGGAGCACGCCTCAAACATCCAATTTCCTCTAGGGTGTATGCAGGAGTGTGTGTGTGTGCATCCAGGTGTATTTGATTACAGTAAGTGTGTTTGTGTGTGTTTGTGTTTACCGTTAAGTGTCTGCGAGTGTATTTTTCCTGCACTGATGGAGAAAAAGAGAGTGGGAGTAGCAGGTTAGGTTCTAATGTCATCTCCTCCTGGAGGGGGAAGCAGTATCGATCTGGCCGGTTGAAGTCCATCACAGAATTCAACACCAACCGTCCAATAACAAAGCTGCGATGTGGTTGTGTTTTGATGGAGTCGTGTAACTGAATCCCTTGTTCCATTTAGTGCTACTGTGTGTGTGTCGGCCTTTGAAAGTTGGAAGCAAACGTCCACTACTCTGTATCCTCAAACGTACCCATCCCATTGATATTTACCTCTGTTGACACTTTCAGGGCAACTCCCTGGTGGTAAACTTGGACAATGTCAACTTTAACATTTGAAGAGGACTGCCTGAATACACAATTAGTTTTGCTCGCTGCGAGGCTTAGACTAGAAAAGGTGCAGTTAAATAGCAGTCCTAGAAAGGCTTTACATTTAGAGTCATTCAAAAGAGGGGGCCTCTCACTTGGGAACATAGTGTAGGAAGCATGTAAGGGGCAAAAGGAGCATTAATCTGTAGGTAAAACAAACTTTGGCAGCCCAATGGGACCTGACAGATTAGGCAAATTCCTACGACACACGCACATTTACCTAAATTGGTGTTCATTGATGCACGGCTAACGTGCATCTAACGCCAAGTGCATATCCATCTTTTTCCAATGTTTTACTGGACTGTTATGTTTGACATAACTGACTATTACTGTTACTGATGCTTATTATTTGTTATTGTACGTTTGACGTGGCCTTTGTCATGCTTAAATCAGCCTTGGAAATCCTCTCCAAATGGCACATAAATTCTTCTTATATTCCCTCTAAGTCCTCAGTGTTGACATGATCATAAATGTATATAATTCATAGGATCCAAATTATCATACACCATCAGATTGAACCCACAGGAAAGAGAGATAACTGGTTGCTCGGTGTGTTCAATCGTAAGGCAAATGTGTCGGGTGCTCTTGGAAAACGGGGGAAAAAATCAGGATAAACAGGAAGGCAATCCAGGCCCTCCAAAATATCAAAAAAGTAGCAACGAGGAAGAGAATATATTAAAAAGCCTTTATTGTAGTGTCTAAAACTAACACTGTTTAAAGCAACTACAAGAAATTTAAATTTTGTGTTGATTTAAAAAAAAATAATCCCTCTCAATCATCACGTATGCCCCACTAGAAGTGTGTGGTGGTGTCTGTATCTACAGAGACCCTGCAGTCCTCTGCTTGTATTTTCTCTTTTCTTCTTATTTTGATTTACTCGGGACGCTTCTGGGCGTCTGCAAACAGCCTTTGGGCCCCACGTTGGGGTGTAACCCCCAGCCAATAACAACACGCAGGGTTTGCAGCTCATTCAGGCTTTGTCATGCGTGCCGGCTTCTAATACCAATGCACAGGCATTATACATTGATGGGCACAAATCCCCTTTAGATGCTTTGCGGCCATATCTATTTTTACATCGCTGTGAGTTCCCCTGTTCCTCTGTCTCTCCTCTGCTGTGTGCAGTGGCTGCTGTGTGCTGCTATTGGCAGAGAGGGACAGCCTGCCTTTCGGCTGCATTCATTCAAATTCCGGCAACTCTGCACCTTCCCGCAGGGGCTGTGCGGTGTTAGTTGTGTGTTAATTTGTGTTTTAGAATGTAACCGCTGTGAAACAATAAAAAAATAACGTTTTATTAATCTGATTCACTGCTTTGCTCCCACTGACGCTGCTCTCTCTCACTCTCTCTATTCACTCTATAGCTCGCTCAACCATCGCTGCTCTCTCTCTCTCTCTCTCTCTCTCTCTGACTAGTTGAGCCGAGGAGGTGTGGTCAACTTTGACTTTGCGGTGAGCTTACAAACACTAACCGACAACTGTTGCATATTATACCTTTAAGAATATAGAAATAGCCAGTCTTCTTGCTGATGGTCTCGTTTACTTATGTTGGTCATATAAAGGCATCAGTATTAAATTGAAGGTGTTTCATAACCAGTTGAATGTTAATCACAGTAACTTTAAGCAAAAGTGTAACACTGCACAGTTTACAATTTCTTTCTTTTGTGTAATCGTAGTAGAACGCTTCATAGACCTTCAACTATGCAATGTTCCACCAGGGGGCGCCAGTTTTCTCCCTCCATTGGGGTCCATGACTTCCTGTCTCCATGAATCCAGCAACTATGAAGTTGTGCATGTGGCATGTGCATGTTGTGGATTGTTATAAGCCCATATAGTACAAAGAGAGTTTGTTTATACCCATTTAAGGTTGAGACGCTTCCATCATGATCACAGGCAGAATTGTGTTACAAATCATAAATAAAATCACTTTTCTTCATTTTTGTCCGGCATTAGCAGCCTGTTAGTGCTCGTTTCCAAGAGACTCAAGAGAGTTAAAGAAGACTTGGAAGTAATCGTAATCGAAATGGGAATTCAATGATGCAGCGAAAAGTTGAACAGCAACCTTTAAACTACAATCACAACACCACATGTCGTTTTCAGGCGTACAGTATGACCTCGAGCCTCTACCAAACTTCACTGACAGAAATTTGCAGTTTACTGAATATTTTCGGTCTTAGACAGCAGCGGAAGAAGAACAAGTCAGGGGGTACATAACAACTGGCAGGGCATTTTGCTAACAGAATATGGGTCACACAAAGAGCGCACTGAGGGCACAGCTGTACCCAGAGATGAACGGCCACTATTCACATGGTGACAGGATGTCCCTCGGCGTTACGTGTAGCGCACAAAGACGGGAATAAAGGAAAGAGAGGGGAGGTCAGGGAAGGCACGGCGTAGGTCCTATTAACATACTGTGCGACATCCTTCATTGTGAGATAATTAGCCAGTCGTTTGTCTTTACACTGTGTGATGCTATTTGAGGACGAATGAAGCGGCAGCGAGGGAACTTGACAAGAGAACGAGATCCGCGCAGAGAGAAACAAAGCCTGAAGAAAGATCCCACTGTGACACCAGCGCCCACAGGAAGAAAGAGGGAAAAAATCTGTTGCAACAGCTGTGGTGTAGGCTAAACTTCATCTCTGTGACAGGACTCTGTGGACAGCTAGGAGGAGAAAGTGACCAGTTACATGAGTGAGGAGCCAACATGGATTCAAGTCAACAGTCGCAGCCTCCAGCTTGTGAAGATGGGGAGGGGAGGAGAGGTGCATGGGGATCACCCGTTCAGTCCAAAGACAGATTATTTCAAGCTTTAATATAAATCTTTACTTCGGGGTAGACCCGGTGTAAATCAGCATGCCGCTCATGTACGTGTGTGTGTTACACCCTTAATCTATCCCTCTCATTAATGAGTTTCTTCAACAGCTCCTTCTCCGTTTTTCTCCCTCACTCTTCCTTATCTCGTCCATCTTTGCCACCCATGTTTAGCTCATAAAGCAGTCTGTTCACCGCGGCTCAGTGGTAGTTGGCATCTAAATCACCGTTGGTGTAATTAATTCAGAGATTTAGGAAGAGTGAAAGAGGCCTTTGCTGAGACAGGCAGTTTGGCATATAGGATCTATATGCAGCTCTCCTCTTCTCTCAGTATCTTGTCTCAGATGTTTTATCTCAACGTGCGAGATCTCATCTCAAGTGGTTGCATTTTGTGCTGTTTTACATTACGTTACCTGACGATGTGAGGAGCTGCAGCTCTATCAGCATTTTCAAAACCGACTTAAAACATCTGTTGAAAGCTGCTAAGCTCTGTACTCACTGATCTTTATTCCATGGTCTTCATGACTTGCTTTTACTTGACAAGCATACTTTGTGATGTGCTATTGTGTGTAGCTGTGTATTGTGCATTTTGTATGTTCTTTCTTGTATGACTGTAGTATGTTTCTTTGTTTTGACCTGCCGAGGGACTTACAGATGTGAATTAGCTTAAAGCTATAATCTGGTACGGTGCATCAAATGGTGACATTTATGTTTTAAACTGTACATGGTCCCTTTTAAATAAAATATAATAATAATAACAATAATAATAATTACTTTCAAATTAATTTTTCCAGTGGTGGCTGTAGCGGCTCCTTTCCTAAAAAAGAAAGATCCAAAATTGATCAGCTTTGTCACTGGTCACGGTGTTTTTTTTTTGTTTTTTTTTATGAGGTTTTCTTAAAGTAATGGTTCCACATATAGGCAACACTTATAAGCTTTCTTGCTGAGAATTAGATGAGAATATTAATACCACTCTCATGTCTGCCTGTTCAATATGAAGCTGGAAGTCAGGAGCTGATTGAAAAATATAGGTTTATGTATAGATTACACAAATATAACGTGTGAAATAGTGAGCTTTAGGTGCCAGCTGCTGGATTGTTTACCTTTGGGACACAGCTGTTTCTCTCCGTCAAAGAGTGTAGAAGCAAAGAGGCGAAACTCAAATACACCATGAGTGTATAAAAAGGACTCTGTAAATCAGAGGCTGTAATAATGGATATATTGGTTGTAATTCATCCCTTTTATTATCTTATAACACACCCATGGGCTGTAAACCTGTACCATGGTGGATTTATTAACGTCCCTGTTCCCAAACAACCGTCTATCGGCCAGTAGCTAGTAGCGCTAGAGGCTTGACATAAACATAATTTAATGTAACTGTACGCTATTTACTAACACGCAGGGCAAAAGCACAAGGCACAACCTCTTATACATCAATGGTCTGTGGTCTATTGGACACCCATTTTGGAGGTCTTTGACATGAAAATGATTGAGATTGCTCTCGAAATCTGTGTGCTGGATTTTTCTAACTTTTATTTATGTCCATCGCTCACTTCATGCTCCTCTGGGAAGCGCCCGGGCAAAAAAGTTAAATAAATAAATGAGTAAGTAAGTAAATAATTATAATAGTATGCATATTAATAATATTTGTATTGTTCAACACAGGCCATTTCGGTGGAGACATTAAAAATATGACAATAGAATAGAAATAATTTTACTTTTTAGTTTTACTTTTGTACAGCACTTTGTTGTTGGACATTTACTGGCGTCTTTGTGGTAGTCGACTCGATTACAGTCCAAAATGGCGGAGGCGTAGGTCTGCTGCTGGGCGCCAGCATTGCAGTGGAACGTATAATTGACTTTCACTTCTTAGCAATAAACGTTCTTTGTCTTCATTTAGAAGTTTTTATGCTAAGCTAACCTTCTACTAACTGTAGTCTTAAAGCCTCTGAAAACCCACACAGGTGTTTTCAGATAATCTGGCAGATTAGACCTCTTCTCAGGACTGTGTGGGTATGTGTAGACTAATCGAGGGACATCTTCCTGTTAGTCTCCTGTTAGCTTTGTTGAACCTGTAAAGGGGTACAAATTATACCTTGGTAGATGAAGATTTGTGACCTAATATAATCCCATCAAAGCTCTGGCCCATCTTCAACCTGAGCAGAAGTCTAATCAACCAGAAGAACTGAAAACAACTGCGTGGGTGTTCAGAGGCTTTAAGTTACTTTCAGACAGTGAGCAGTTGCCACCACCACCATTGTTTCCACTATTGCTAGCCATTTCCTCTAATTTAATCTACAACCTGCTCTATTTACATGACAGTCGGGGGATAACATCAACCCATAGCGCATCTTACAGGTCGATATAGAATTGGATGTGTCCAGTGTAGCTGAGGCTCCCGGCCTGCTGAATGCTTCAAAATACAGATCAACGTCGCCGTGCAGAAGATCCAGCACCTTCATATGTAACGGACAGATATGAGAGCGGTATCAACCTTCTCATCGAACTCTCGGCACGATAGCAAATAAATGATTTTACGCAAAATGTCTAGATATTGCTTCAACAGATCGTTTCATCCATCCAGCCCCATTGCACCACATGTTAATATAAATGCTTCCTGGTGTTTGTACTACATTCTTACATTTGAGCTAACAGGAAGCAGGAAATGTTTGAGCCATTTATATAAAAGATAGCAATCACAGTGCAGAAGATGAGGCTCTTCCCTAGCCTCACAGAGCTCTGTTTGTTTTCCTCGAAATGAGGTTTTATCAGGTTGAAGCCATCATCAAACACCTGAAATGTGTTTAAAAAAAAAACCTGCTGGAGGTCAAAATGCGATAAAGAGAAAGAGCGACTCTAAAACGCTGTTTTATTTAGAGCCAGTTGGTCTAATTTCTCTGTGCCCGACCCACGATCAGGCTCCTCCGTGTGACCTTCAGCTTGAATGTATTCATGTAGGCAGCCAAACCTGAGGCAGGCAGTTTCTCATGAACCCCGTGTGTGAATAATTCTCAATAGCGCCGTGACTCATACTGACACTTTATCACACAAGAACAAACAGCTGCTCGGGAAGGCTCTATTTTGTCTGAACCACTGTCGGATTGATGTAGCACCAAGTGTTTTCAATTTAATCATATTTTGACTAATCTGTATTTGCCATTCTAATATTAATTAGCCAATAATAACAGACCGGTGGATGAAGCTGGAGAAGTGTTTGAAGTTGTGCTGACTTCCTCTTGTAATCCCTTCTGTCCCCTTATTAGGCTTGGAAACTGCTGCTCACCAGACCATACAGCTATCTAATATGAAGATGAAAAAAGCTGCATATCTGTTCTTTGGTTTAATGTGTCTGAGGAAGTAGGAGGAGGAGGGGGTGAAAACCGAAGAATGTGGGGAAGGAGGAGGAAGTAGTAGTTCAATATACAGCAAGTAGCAGAACACAGTTGAGGTTGTTTAAGAACAGGAGAGTAATTATTGAAGACATTTTTAGGCTAAAATATGTTCTTACACATACTGTTATATGTCATATGAGTTATGACTTCACCCTCAGGCCAGCTGCTATTCCACTAGCCTCTGCACTAACTCCTGCAATATCTCAATGAATGGTCTGAAAATATGGACTTGACTTATGTCAGTTTAACCTACGATGGTCTTTGGGCTTATTATGGGAAATGATTCACTAAATGCCAGCAAAAAACTTAAATAATTACATTAGATTATTTTTTTCAAAAACAAGCCTAAGAGTACAGCCATGCTAGCAGCTCTGTGAGGCTGGTGCTTTGAGCTAAATACTGATGTTAGCATGCTAACACGCTCACAATGACTGCATATAAGAAGTTTGTGGGCTATGGTTTTGAAGCCTCAAGTTTTTCATTTTGGCCGTTGTCATCTTGGTTTTTGGCCGTCGCCATCTTGCTTTTTGGCCATCACCATCTTGTTTTTTTTTGCAACCAGAAGTGACACGAGAGGGAGCTAAATCAAATGTTGAATAAAAATTTGCAGGCGACCAAAAAGGTTATAATTAACTTTCATGAAGTGAAAACACACTGTGAAAGGGTTAAAGTTGTAAGACGAAAGCACGGACAACTCCCAGACCGGACAACGCCGTGGTAGTAACTAAGGTAGCCACGCCCTAAATCATCCCCTGCTTTATGGTCTATTTGACTCTAAATGGGACCATAATTTACTAAACAAACATCCTGCTGTGTTGAAGAAGAATTGAAACTAGCAATTAAGACCATAAACTCATGTTTACAATGTTTACTGAGGTAATAAATCAAGTGAGATGTAGGGTAATTTTCTCATAGACTTCTATACAATCAGACTTATTTTTGCAACCAGAGGAGTCGCCCCCTGCTGGCTATTTGATAGAATGCAAGTTTAAAGTACTTTTCAGAACTGGAGGTTGCAGCCAGCATGCTCACAATGACAATGCTAGCATGCTGATGTTTGGCAGGTATAATGTTTACCATATACACCATCTAAGTTTAAAGTATAAGCCAAAATCAAATTGGGCAAATACATATTTTGACCTGATGATGGCGGATCATCAAACATATTACAATTCATCCTGAGGGGAACATGAAGGTCTGAATTAAACAATCCATCCAAGAGTTGCTGAAGTATTTCTGTCCGCACCAAAGTGGACTGACTGCCACTAGCATAGCTAACAATTACCATCCTTAAGTATGTATGTCAGTAAAGTTATATTGCAAGGCTGGATTTTTACTGAATTGCGTTGTCAGTGTGATTATGAATGAGGTTTTCTTACTTCTGAAAGAAGACTTGAACTTAAGAGTGAGACGTGGTTGATAGTTGGCACTCAACGAAAAAATATTTTCTTCAGTGCTTCTCAGTTTGAACCTGGCTCTTAGCCTGCTTCTCTTCATCTTCCAATTAAATGCCTCAGAACTCCCATGGTGCACTGCTGCTTTCCTGTCCTTTTCTTTGCCTCCAATAACAAGAAAGGATGGATTGTTTCGGGTCTTGGCACTCCCTTCTCTCTCCCCAGATGTAACACACTGTTGCTTCCTTTCTTTTTTCATATCTGCTCTCCCTCTGTTTTCAGCTCTATATTCAGGGTCTCCTTTCCTTGTCCTCTCTCTCTCTCTCTCTGCTTCTCTTTTATTCATTCACCCTTTGGTCCCTCTCTCTGTCACCGACACTTCCCGTTGTCACTTCTCTCTGTGTGCTGTCCCTTCATCTGCCTTTCAAGTCTTCCTCCCTCCTGTGTTTCATCCATTTCTCTCCCTCTCTCCTGTCATGGTGCAGAATATTGATAAGCAGCCGTCTGACAAGGAGAAGAGACCCTTAACTTCAACTCCTGAAAGCTCTCAAGTCTCCACATAACATCTAATGTTTTCTTTTTATTTCTCAGGCATTCACTCAAGACTTGTCTGAAATGGCATGCTGTCTTGTGGCTTCACGTAAGCGTGTCATTGTATAATTAAAACTTTTAAACATTGGTTTCTGTGTGTGCAACCAAAGCCATTAACTGCTTCTCTGTGTCGTGGCAGTGGTGTGCAATAAAAAACACTCGTTAATTAAGAAACTGAATCACAACACAAGAAAATGTGAGTGGGTGAAAGCTTTGCAATGTGGTTAATCTGTTATGTGCATTTCTTGTGTTTTCGATTACATTGTTGGCATGCATGCATAAATGCAAGTGTGTGAGACAGAGAATGGGCGAGAAAGCGTGCAAATGTGTTGCATCATGCAATTTCCACTTCTACCTATCACTAGGGCTGTGTATAGGCAAGGATCTGGCGCTACGTATCATGATACAGGGTTTACGATTCAATTTACTGCGATTAGGGCTGTCAAAGTTAACGTGATAATAATGTGTTAACGTAAATTAGTTTTAACGCCACTACTATCTGTACCGCATTAACGCAATTGATCTTTGGAAGGTAGCGGGCTCAGTTTTAAACTGAATCTAAGGAATCCATTGCCACCAACCATGTCATACTAGCTTGCCACAAAGGAGGTTAAATAACGCTCCAAACTAGCACTAAATTTTGGCGAGGAAAAACTGTCATAGCCATTTTCAAAGGAGTCCCTTGACCTCTGACCTCAAGATATATGAATGAAAATGGGTTCTATGGGTTCCCACGAGTCTCCCCTTTACAGACATGCCCACTTTATGATAATCACATGCAGTTTGAGGCAAGTCATAGTCAAGTCAGCACACTGACACACTGACAGCTGTTGTTGCCTGTTAGGCTTGAGTTTGTCATGTTATGACTTGAGCATATTATTTTATGTTAAATGCAGTACCTGTGAGGGTTTCTAGACAATATGTATCATTGTTTTGTTTTGTTAATTAATTTCCTATAATAAATATATACATACATTTGAATAAAGCAAGCCTATTTGCCCACTCCTATGTTGATAAGAGTATTACATACTTGAGAAATCTCCTTTTGAGGTACATTTTGAACAGATAAAAAATGTGTGATTAATTTGCAATTCATAGTTATTAATCATGGACAATCATGCGATTAATCGCAATTAAATATTTGAATCGCTTGACAGCCTTAATTGCGATATATTGCGATACTGTGCGCAATGCGATTTTTTAAAAAACATTTTAAGAAAACTGTCATAATATAAAGAACACACCACCATATGTATAAAATCTGAGTAAAAAAGGTTTAACATTGTTGTGGGATCTGCTGTTGCATTTATCACAGTCGCTGTAACATTCAACATCATAGCACTATTACTTAACAGAAAGTTTACGAGCAGGCCGCCATGTCGTTTCCTGTTAGAAACGGCAAGCAGAGAACCAGGGACCAATCAGATGTATTCTACGATAGGGTACGTCACCGCTTGAACGGCCAGTTGAGTGGAGCAATGCGTCCCCTAGCGTCCTCGCCGGAACCTGATGGACATGTACCATTACTGGATTCAACATTACAGACATGACCATTGACTATTTGTGTAACAATTTAGCCACAAATTCACAGACTGACCATACATGGTTCAGAAATATACTGGGTTTTGACCAAGTCTTGTTTCTCTATTACATGGTTGCCAAATGTGCGGTAACACTCCTTAAACACGCTATAGTTTACACACCATACAGTAGATCCCTATTAGACATGATTCACTGCTCACATTTTGCGCCTTTGTCTCAAACACACTAAACACACGTTACTTTTCACCTCGTCAAACAGCTCATAAAATGCACAACCTCCTTCCCTTTCCATTCTGAATGTTCAGCAATTTTACGGTGGCTTGGTCGCCAAATGGGAAAAGTTTGACAAAGTCATTTCCTCCTCTCTTTTCTCCCCTTTCTTCCATTTGTCAGCTCCGTCTTTTATCATCGGGCTATATTCCATTAAGGATTTAGTGAATCAGAGCCATTCTGATTAGGGTTCACAGACAGGACAATAATGTTAATGCGGTAAGGTACTATACATTCAGATGGCGCCATTCATTTACTCGTTTATCTTCTTCCACACAAAATGGGTTATTTCACCAAGGCACTCACACACAGAAACACAAACACAATCACAGCTCCTGTCCACTAAGCACCACCACAGGCACAGTTATGTTGGGTAAAAATGGAAATCACCCAGGAAATATTTGATTAAAATTGTATTTAGTTCTGTGGCTGTATAGATTGCTGGAAGCATGGTAATGTACATCCTGTATGTCTCAGCAAGCTCCTGAGCCTCTGTGAGTCAGAATTTTCCCCACTGTATGGCCACACACAAAGAGCTTTACACTAATGTGTGCACCATTAGCCCCGACTCTTTCACCCCCACTTTGCTCGGAGCATCTCAGCATTTCAGCATCCTCGTTTCGAGCCACGGGGCAACAAATTATTGAGAACCCTCTCCATTAGACAACCTCTCCATCCTGCAATCCTCTCCATCCACCCGTCCACATTACTCACATTTGACACTTAAAACCCGCCACTTTGGAAATGTTTGGTCATTTGACCTGACTGCTCACATAAATCAGGTTAAGTGCGTTGTGTTCAGTCTGTTTTTACAGCTTCGCCGTTGCAAATTTGGTTTAAAAATGTCCTTGTTTTGTCATCTAAGTTGAAACTGTTGCTCCTCAGGGTAAACAGATCGGACGGATAGTGAGATAGTGATCGGATAAATAAAAAAGTTCCCTTTTAAGGCATTAGCATCTGGTTGGCCTTACCTAACCTAATTTCATTTATTTGATTGAGAACATACAGCAATATCATTTATTGGAATGACACACTTCTAAAATTGGAATATGTGTCAAGTCAGTCTTTCCCTGCTGTTAAAAAGGAAGCATCGTTCAAATCCAGTTGTATCAACATTCCTGGTCTGCTAGTCATCTTGTAGACTATAAGGCACTGGTACACACTTATCTAAAACTCCCTTCTTGGGACAAAAATATGTGGACAGTAGAGGTGTAATGATTCATCTACTCTGTTGTCCTTCACGGGGGACGTATATTGATCTAAAATCAATTTGCAAAGTAAATAATCTATTATATCAAAACTAAGAATTTGCACCTTGCATTTAATCACAACAAACGTTATATGGATGTATTTTTTTAGCACTTTTAACAGTAAAGAAATGTTCACTCTCCCCGTGTATGACGTCATAGGCATGCACCAATCTCAGAAAGATGACAACAAAACGAAGCATGGCTGATGGCGAGGAAGAGCCAGATGAGCGAGAGATTTTCAAGCCACGTTTGAGATCCAGCGTGTGGAAACGTTTTGTTTTTTGCAAAAAAGGGAGACGTCCTTGATAAATCATTCGCTGTTTGCAGAATATGCGAAGGACATTTTCCTCATTCACAGGACTCGTTTTTATTAATATTTCCCAAAGTCCGAACTGACCAGAGCAAAAGCTTTTCTACACACTGCCCCCCTCTGGAACCAATTTGGTCTCCTGTTGTGAATTCAAATCACTGAAGCTGTGTGCTCTCTCTTCTGGCTGCTGATGTTTCGATGTATTTTAAAAATGTGTCAAAATTATATTTCTTCCCGAACCCATTCGGGCTTTAATTAAATCCACTCCAGCAACACGCTCCATTAGAGCATTCACTTCCTTAATTGCCACTAGACTTACTCCCTTCTCCTGGAAGCAACAATTACCACCTACCCTTACTACACCTATTAAATATGCATGTTTTGAAACAGGAAATATTAGACTTATAAAGGGAGATTGCAAGAATGTAAGATCATTTGGACACCCTTTCTTCTCATCCCTTTTTAAAAATAAAAAAAATCTTTTAGCTTCATATATTTATCTCATACTTTTTGTAGTTGTGTATCACAGGCTCCTTCTGCTGCCATTACATGAACACATACATCCTAATGGATGTTCTCAATCCTCAATGATCACTCTCAAGAGGGATCTATTAGGCCGGGGATAGTTATTGATGGGCTGGATGGCGTGGGGGGTTGGTGCAGGTGGGATGGGAAAGTAATTTATCATAATGTAGGCTAAATGCAGAACTGAAAAGTACTAGGATATTGTACTCAAGTAAAAGTACTGCTACTTTAAAGAAAAAGTAAAAGTACTTGTGTAAAAACGAAAAAAAAAGGGTCAGTTCAAATGTACTCTGAGTAAACATTACTGCTTTACCTTTTAAAAGGGGTGTGATGATATATGAAACTGTTAAATTAAAGAACATCTTTATAGGCTACACAATAGATCACATTAAATGTCAACTTCATACACACAAATGGAAACAACATCAGCATTCAACAACAGGTCTCCAAAACCAACAGATAGGCAATCTGCAATCTGTGCATAAAAACAACACCAATGATTATCAATTATAAATAAACAACTGCCTTCCTCGGTGTAAAGCCTCATAAGAATATTAACCAGACAATTAAAAGACAATTAAACAAAATCCATCAACAATAAATAAAGCCATCTATATGGACACCACAGTGCCTGGAGCTTCTTTTAGAATCAACAGTAGAATAAAACATCAGCAAAGCACACAACCGTGGCTACTAATATACACCGTGACAATACTTCAGTAGTATCAAAATACTGCAGAAAAATGTTCTCTGTTAATGATTTACTTTTTATATATGATGTTTCTGGATTAATATCACTGGTGCATTAATGTGTATGTTGCATTTTACTGCTGTAGATGTTTAAGATTGTATTAATTTAACTCCTTTATTGCCTAGTTTAATCTACAGCAATGCTTCATATTCTATAAGATCATCATGTACAGGTATGTAGTGTGTCCTGTGAGAACCACATATCTCTAAAAAATCTACTTTTCATGGTGTCAGAAAAACAGCCCTGTTTTCAGCTTTGTGACGATGCATTTCCAGCTGATCCAAGAGGCTTTTTAAATAGTTTATTTAGAAGAAAAAGTAGGAGGATTTTCTCAACACATAAAATAATAATTCATCCTTCAGTTTATCATAAAAAAAAAAAAAATTCTAATCTGAAAAGTAACTAGTAACTAAAGCTGTCAAACATACTGGAGTAAAAAGTATTATATTTCCCTCTGAGATGTAGTGTAAAGTTGCATAAAATGGAAATACTCAAATAAAGTACAAGTAGTATATACCTATAATTTGCAGTACAGTACTTGAATAAATGTATTTTATAATTACATAAAACTCCATGTGTTGTTGAGCATGTGTGTTTACTCTGCCATTGGACTCACTGTAGCTACTGAATGTGGGTTGTCATAATGTGGGTGACATAAACATAAACTTTGGTTGTTTGAGATCCAGATGGATCTCATTTGGCTTTATATAGCTGCTATGAAGGAAGAAGAAGGATGCAGGGAAATAAACAAGTGAAGAAAAAAAATACATTAAACCAGACTGTGATGGGTAAAATCCCATCAAACTGGTGGGACTTTTAAGAATTAAGTTCAGCGGATGTCATTAACATTCTCCACTGGGAAAGCTGATTCACTGCATCACAATATATACACAGATTATTATTTTGTCTTCTAATGAGGCGTTTTTTGACCTCCTGGGAGCATACGAAGAAACCGCGATGGGAAATGTGATGCAAATCACTTAACTGGAATTAACAGGATTTTTTTGCAAAAAATCAGACTTCAACTTATTTTTTGTTTCTGGAGTAAAACCATCAGATCGTATTCACATCACGGCTGCTTTGCAAAGAAACGCACAAATATCAGCCGCACTTTGACTCAGTCCACCGTAAAAGGCCCGGGTCGGCAGAATGGAGGTCCGCGAGCTACATTACTGTGGTATTTACACAGAGCAGACACACTGACCTTCTCTCTGCTTGATAGAAAACCTCTGTGACATTCAGCTGCATTGATCAGATTATAGAAAAGTCAGTAGCTCAATGTGGACCAGCGAAGGTAAATGATACCTTGCCATTTGGTTAAGATAGACTGATAGCGGATGTGAGAGATGCATATAGAGTGATAGGAAGGTAGGGAGAAGGAAGATTAAAGAAAGAAGAAGAGATGGAGGCACAGGCTGCATGTGGGGTTGGTCATAAGGTTCAGCCTGTTGATCACAGTTGCAGTCGGAGGAACCCTAGGGAGCAGCTGACCTTTGTGTGTGATTATGTGTGTGTGTGGGAACACACCCAAGCTGTTTACTGAAAACTAAAGAGTGCACCCGACTTAACTGACCTTTCTTTTAAGGTCCATCTAGTGCGAATGTTGGTTCTCTGGCAATCATATCAGGAGAGCAGGAGAGCACGATACTTTAGATGAGTTACAAATGTCATCACAAACTTTTCAAGGTCACTGATGACGAGTGTTTGCAAGTAACGATACAGTCTTGACCAATAATCTGTCCACTATCTATCTATAAAGCGGAGTATCTCTGTCTGTCTGTGTGTCCTTCGCATATCTCGAGAACCGCTCATCCGGCCTACTTCACACTTGGCGTGTGTATTGCTGGGGACCCAAGGAAGTGCTTTATCGAATTTGGTGCAATTTGGACATTGTGATATGTTTGATATTGATACACTTTGAATAAACAAGCGAACGGCGCTTCCCCACCTTTTGCCTCTGGGTACTGGATATACTTACGTTACAACCAAACTGTTCTTCACTTCCCTGGAGTCAACAAGCACCGAGCGGTTATCGACACTGTTGCAAGCAGCACTTCCTTGACACCGAGCAATCAACCGATTCCATCACCCAAGCGCTCCGAACGTGTTCGAGCCCTCGACAACACTGCAAACAGCGATACCAGGAGGCTTACCGGGAACCAAGCAGTTGGCTCATTCCAAATGGGCATGCGCTCCGAGCGAGTACGCCATGAACAGGCACTGCACTACTATCTTTAATTAACAGACTTTTGGGCCTCTTGGTGTTGGCAAACAGTAGCCTATTTACACATCCAGCATATATGGAGCAACATTATCATTCATTTGGAGTCTTGTTTCTGGCCACGTCATTTGTTCATTCTCCATTTATTTCCACTAACTTACACCTGGCATTAAAATGTGTTTTAATTGGATTGCAATCCGATAGTGCTTGACCACATGAGAGTACTGGTGTAAATGCGCCCAAAATGCATCGAGGACGGATTGTGATCCGATCGGCCAGACCACCTCCAGAGGTGGTCAGGGACGCATTGTGATCACATTTAACACAAGTGTAAATGCAATTGCGTTTTCAGTCAACTACATGGGCGGAAATACGTAATGCTAAGGCTGTCCCGAGTACCATTTTTTGGGCTCCAGAGCTGTTGAGTAATCAAAGCTTCAAAGCTTTGTCTGCGCTCAGTTTCTCCTCTTCTCATTCCTCTTTGTGTGCGAGTGTAGTCGTAACCCAAAGTCACATTTGCGGGCCTTCTCCGACTAAACAGCAGCGTTTTGAGGGTGATCTGTCCACGCATATGTTTTGAACCGCCTCTCAGTGCAGTGCCCGGCTTCAAGCCTGTGCGTAATGCAGCCTTCCTCTCAGTCCTTTCAGACAGAGCGATCGGATCTAAATCGGATCTCAATGTGGACACTGAAGACACATATCAATACCTGATGTACATATAATCAGGTTAAATCATACTATCTGGATACAAGATGCATTTTAATGCCAGGTGTAAAGGGGGTCTCTCTTTAGCAGCTAAATGCTCCACTGTGTTTGCAAGCTTGCAAACTTTGCCAGTCTGTTCTATGGTGCAGGGCAGGGAGCGTTTTACTGAAAACAGCTGCCACTGGAAATAAAGCTAATGACAGTGGTGAGAGTGAACCGAAACAGTAGATTTGTGGGCCGCGAAACCTAAACAATGAGCTGAAAGATGCTAATATGCTCTGTAGAGCTGAGAGAAGAACTGCAGAGCCAAGTGATAATTCTCTATGAGCATATCATCACTATGAACAACCCTTTCACACACAAGTTGATCCATTGTTGATATAAAATCTATTGAGTATAGCGGCTTTAAGTAAACTGTTCCTGTTCCTATGATTACAAAGCAGTCCAATGAAACTAATGATGAGAGATCTGATCTATTATAGAATAAACACTCTGCTCACCCCCACAAATAAGAATCATAATAGTTGTCATTGTGTGCACTAATCTGCTTATAAAAGACACGAGTTGAAGAATGAGTTTACATTAATGTGGATTAAACGGGCCACCACTGCTATAGGCCTGCATCGTGTGTTTATTCATCAAGTGAACTCGGTTGTAATTTCAACCATCTTCCAAATGTCCCTGTAAAGCTAACATTAACTTACAAACGGCATGAGTTTAAAAATGTGCTATCATAAATAGTATGCTTTGACACCAAATATGGAAGATTAAAAGTTACTGTCAACACTGTGATCTAAGTCCTGTTATTCCGGTTTATACCACAAACACAACATTAACATTTTGACAGCTGATACGCTGTGATCACGCCATGTTCGGTGCCAAGTTTTTTTACCAAGTGAGCCGTGCAGTGTCATTACAGCGAGAGTCCCACGGGGCAGAGCCAGCCAGGCTATCAGACATGCTATTACAGGAAATGTGGCTAAATATTTTGCTCTCCCAGGCCCTCAGCGGTAATTGTTGTTTAGGCTGGAAAACGCAAAACAGGCACAGGGAAACTACAGGCAACTTTGAGAGTTTCCATGTGGCTAAATTCAACCTCACCTCACCTTTCTCAGGCGTTCATTCAGGGGGAGAAAAGTAGGGGAGGGAGGGTGGATGTTCATCTGAAACGAGGGATGAATGGAGGGGAGATCAAGAGAAACATAAAAAAGGGATTGCAAAATGGAAACGGAATGGTGGAGTGATGCAGAAAAAAGGGAGGCAAAAGAAGAATTCATTATTTTCCGGGCCTAGTCTGTTGGACGGCTGATAAGCGAGATCAATACTGGCGGAGATGCTCATCAGAATCGTGCGTTGTGTGGTGGTGGTATTCTTCTTCTTCTGGGCGTGTGATGAGCCTGGAATTGCATGAAGCAAAATAAAGAAAGCAATGAATTTAATAGAAAAAAATACATAGACTGGGCACAAAGGCAGAGAGAGAACGATGAATGAATGGGACAGAACCATACAGATGAATGGAGGAACAAAAGAAATGGGGATTTTAACAGCAAAGAGGAACATGATTTTCTCACAAATCCACTAATTTGTAGGATTCGATTTTCCTGACAGATGCATGCTGGTCTAAAAAATCATCACTCAGCATTGCTGCTGCGGAGACCCGGCTCCGCCACAGTTAATGAGAATGACACAAGCAAGAAACGCTATTAGCCGCCCCGACTCTGATGGTGATCGGCTTGTCAGAGCAGCCGGCGAAGCGGGATGCGAAGAAATACAGGTCAGAGCCTGAGACAAATAGAATTTCCCCCTCTGTGCTTCACACTTGTCATTATGATTACTTCTGGGACACGGAGAGAAGTCTGTTGCATCCAATCAGTTTGGAGACTTTTTTGGTAATGGGACTAAATCCGCTGGCGCAGGCTGAGAAACAACAACACCCAATGGGCTTGTTAAAGTTAAGAATGTGTTCTAAAGCATTTCAGCTGTAACTCTCGAGTAATGGCCTGTTTTAAAGTGCCTGCAATAACGTCACGCTTCTCTGTGCATTCTTTTTGTTGCTTTTTTTACACACTCAGAACCAAATGTGGAGCGGTGGTTAGGATGTTTTGGACTGGAAGGCAGTGATCCGTGAGCCACGCTGAGTGAGGGGATGGGAGCTGCAGAAGGCAATTTCAACTTTGTCCTTATCTAACTTCACACCTGGAAGCATGTGCAGGGTAGCGCTGCTTCCTCAGATGTGGATTGGTTCTGACTAGGAACACCTGACTCACCAAAATGTGTGACAGCGTGAGCAGAGCCAAGAGGAAGTCAGGCCAGATTTATCCGTAAATGATGTGCAACATGCAGCAGTAGTTTTCATTTGAATAAATACCTCATTGACTTCATTATCTTTGTATTTGTCTATATTAGTAGAATTGTGAATTATTACATTTTCTGTATGAGTTGTTTTTGTTTAAAGAAAGCTTCTGCAACTTTGCTGAACATCAAGCCACTTTACTGACAATTGATACTGGTAAATGATTAAATATAACGCACATGTAGAAACGAGTCATAAGATCAACAAACTTACTCAATGATATTTATCTAACGTTTGCCTGCATGAGTCACCACTTGTCGTACCAGACCAAGTAAGGTTGTAGCTGAAACATGAGTGTATTGAATTGCGCAAGGTTGAATACTTGTAGGCCTACTATAGTTGTCTGATCTTCTCTCCCCTCTCACCCTTTTCAACACCTTTTCAGGGCCGGCGCCCTAAGTGACCGCCTTTGGCCAATGCCTTAAGCCAGCCCTGCTCCTTTTATTAGTGTCTGCTAACCCCATTCTTCCCGCTATCACCTAGATTACCTGACTCGCACACCTGTTCCCCATGATTCCCCATCGGATTGTCTATTGTCCTCCTTTGCCTGTTTTGCTGGCCTGTTTTTCGAACCCCTGCTTATCCTTTAGGACTTTTAGCCTGCTGTTTAGCCCCAGCTCTGGTTTGTTTACTTCAGACTCTGTTGGCCTGCTTGTTGCTGACCCCATTCTACCTTTGCCTCTTCCTCGCTAACCTGTTTTCTGTACGTTCCAATACCCATACTACCATACTAATAAGTATGCCAGAAAAAGATTTAGTATCGCCCAAAATAGTATGTCAAATGCAGTATGCCAAAAATACCAGGATGTCCTACTACATCTGGTCGCAGTACGCAAGCCAGCATTCTATTCTGGCTATTCTGACCCACAATCCCGCACAGCGGGATGAGCAAAAGGGTCAAGGTGCAATGTTATGGCAAAGCAGTATGTCCCAACTATATGCATACTGCATGCAACAGTATGTACTTTGTAAGGGCAGCTGCAGTATGTACTAAAAGTAAAAAGAAAGTATGCGATTTGGAATGCACTCTATGTGTGATGGGTAGGCTTTCGGCCCGGTAATGCCACCATCTCAGCTTGTCCTCTCTATGAACTATGGACGCCCTTTACCTCTCTCACTGGCAGACACACACCTGAAGACTATTACTGTCTCATTAAGAGCAAATATACAGAGGTAGCACTATTGATGTGTGTTTAATGTGGCTGAGTGAACAGGCTATAGTCCTCTGGAAGGTTGTTTTAACCTTGATGAACACTTTTTAAAGACTTTTATTGATCAGTTTACCTCTTTACTACAGTACAGGTTCTTTAAGCAACCTTTTGGCCCGGGCTCTGTAGGCTGGATAATCTGTTTTGAAGGTATGAATAGTGTCTTAATGCTAGATAACGCGTGGTATTAGGTGATTATAACACATTTTCTAAAACATACGTACACTAGGTAGGTAGCTGATGGAGCTCACCACAGAGAATGCATTGGGAGTTGATATCTCACTGAGGAAGAAGTTACCTTGTAGTTTAGTCATTCAGTTGTACGTGTGTTTGTGCGTATATATAGCCTGACTTACATTGTACTGCAGATGACAAAATATTAGAAAACCCGATTATAAATATAGTGTAAAGCTACTAAATAACTTGGTATAGAGTGTTTGCCACTGCTCTTTTGCCTGTATGCTACTGTGCTGCTATCTGTGCCCTGATTTTGTACATGGATTCGTACTAGACCCAGCTGATATAATAGGTGGATGGGCTGTATAGAGACGTTGGTGCCATATGCTAGGGTTTGCTAATATTTTTGTGTTTTTTTGCTCTATTGCGTGATCTGACCTCAGCCCTCATACCCTTTCCCCCTCGTGCTCCTACCAGACGCACAGGGTGGTGTACTAGTGGCGTACTGGTGGCACCCCTCCCTCCTTCACTGCATGTGGTGGTGTGATGTACAGTAACTGTGTGAACTTTCAACTTGGTCTCTATTGTGTGGTTGATAACACTTCATTTTACAGGGCTGCAAATTGGTAATTAGGTGATAATTAACATGTAGTAGTAGTAAGTATTTGAAATTTCTTTGGAATTAATGCCAAATTACCCCAACATTTACTTCAAAATCTATTGAAAATTACTTTATTATAAACATTATTTAATAATTATATTCTGCTATTTACCTTTACAATTCCATATCGTAAACAAGGCAAACTCCATCTGCTGAGGAATACCATGTCATATGATCAAAAGCTCCAGAACAGACACTAAATAGATTGTAAAGTGAGATTATAAATCAATTGCTTATTTTATATTTATGGTCTAGGGCTTTTTACATTATTAAGGTTTCTATTGTATTCTTGATTTTGAGATACATTGCTCGTATTATATGATATATATCTTTTTGATCAAATACTCAAGCTATTGTCCCAGGTTTTTGTGATTTAACTGCTCTTTTTATTGCTTTTTGCAGCCTTTGCTTGAGAATGTATATATTTTTTGTATTGTGATTTTAATGCCTAACAAATATCTGTGTCCAAACTTGTTATCTTAATGCTGTTTACTGCCTTCTATTGTATGCCTCCATTCTCTTAACCACTTGTCTACCAGGAGTGCATAAAACAATATTCAATTATTACAACAACAATAAAAAAAACAATAATAAATAAGCAGCACATACAAAGGAAATAGAAAGACTGGGGATAACATATATTGGTGGTTTTAATTAAAATAAATTATATAAATTACAATCATTTTTTTTTGATTTATCAGTCTGTATCAACTCCATTGTACATAGCAACTCTAAAGCATAACTATTCTACATTTTTGGGGTCTCCACTCAAAGGTACAAACTCAACAAAATGTCTTGAATTTGTTTTTTAAAAAATGTGGTGAAAAATGAACATGGCACAGCAGTTCCTTTGACAGGTTGAGGTACACTGACCTCGCCAATGTTGGTGCTTAACACATTCAAATGAAACCCATTAAATAGTGCGCGTCCAGCCGTGCCCAATATGTGCCTGTCCCCGTCAGCCTCTGGGGCACAAATTGGAGGTCAGAGCCAAATAGAAAAAGGTCCTTGGCAGGAATTGTTACGGCAGCTGCAGTGAGTTTTTCTTAACTTGGCTCTTGAGACTTTGAATATTACATCCTTGCTTTTCATTTCACGTCCATGACAACACACAGGGCAGTTTGGCACGGATGTAACAGTAAGCAGATGCACTCTAAATGTTGCATGTCTAACTCGCTCGTCAGCTATGTTTCACGAATGGGTTCTCTCAATCAAAAATGCCTTGATTGAAGTCTTTGCCTCGGTGCGAACAGATGCACGTTTGCTGCGTTCGCACATTCCCAGAAAATATAACCACAAAGGGCGTGTTTCATCACTCTCTGTGTTTGTGTAGGCAGATGTACAGATGTGTTAGATATCTTGGACTGATTATGTACCGACAGTGTGTGAACACGCTGCAAGTTTCCAACAAAGCAAATCTCAAACACGCTTTTACAAATATTTAAACGTCCACAACTATTGTGCAAATTAGCGTGAAAGAAGCGTAATCTCGGTCAAATGTGCTCAAATGTTTTACTTAAAGGAACAGTGTGTAGCATTTAAGGGGATCTACTGGCAGAAATGGAATATAATATTAATAACTATGTTTTTATCAGTGTATAATCACCTGAAAATAAGAATCGTTGTGTTTCCGTTACCTTAGAATGAGCCGATTATATCTACATAGGTAGCGGGTCCTCTTCATGGAGCCGGCTACCATGTTTCTACAGTAGCCTGGAACGGACAAACCAAACACTGGCTCTCAGGACATTCACGTTTTTTCATGTTTGTGTGTAATTCTCCTACTCGTTGGCACACGGGAGAAGTTTCAGTTGGTTGCAATCTGCAACCTCACCACTAGATGCCGCCAGATCCTACACACTGCACCTTTAAGTTCCTTCAAATATTTCCATATGAAATTTTATGAGACATTTATGAAACCGGTAGAGTTACACGGTTGAATTACTACGGACTTGTGAATATATACAGTTGTTACTATGCAACTCTGTGCTGAGGTAGCCTCCGTAGCTCAATACTTAATCTATATTATCTATGTTGCAAGGAACCTTAGATGAGTTTGTGAGAGAATAGTCTCCCAGCGAGTGCCCAGCAGTAATCTTTAATGGGGACAAAATGCTTATTGAGCTTACTGAATATATCATATTTGGTTTAGCTGTGAATGTATTGTAGTAATGTTTGTATTTCTTTTTCTTTTTTTGCTCCTTTTTGTTGGTTGTGATATGTTGGTGGAACGATGGGTAAAGTATCTGTTTAGAAATGCTTTATTTTACAGCTCTTGCAATTTCTTGAGAATTTCCTGAGACAGTTCCTGGGAAGAACTGTGTCATTTGTTACTAGGGAAAGTAGAGACGCTGGTCTGAGACAGCACAAATACCAGGTTTAGGGAGGAACCAATACATTTCACAATAGTAGTACTGTAGAGTATAATGATTTCCACAGGAATGTCCTTGAAACAACTACTTAAAGACTCTCTATGTTATGCTGCAATTAATCAGAATTAATGAAAGTCTACTTTTAGAATACTGTATACCCATTTCCCCTATAAATGGTATCAAATGACACATCTTTTCCAGGAACCTTGCTTAGAAATTATTGCTACATATCAGTTCCTTATTATTAGAAAACTACAGGACCTGGAAAATAAAATGTTACCATCAGTTTTTGTGTTTTGCTGTGATAGCAGCACATGCTAAATACTGTAACTTAATTTGGATATTTGTATATGTTGCTGTTTTGTTGTTTCAAAATAAAATAAATAATTTGTGAAGGAGTTTCATAGCATTAAAAAGCCACCAAACTGCACCTCACCTAAAGGAGCATAATGCAGCGACCACGTTTATGGTGGACATTTATTCTCTGGCTCATTAATCACATCCATTAGATTATTACAACAATCTTGGCTCTTTTTAAGATGTTTGGCATCCCAGCATAATTAACTTAACCTTTGTATTTCTCTCTCTCTCTCTCCACTGCCTGATCCCTTCACTATTCTTCACCATCCTCCTTCTGTCTGCTGCCAGTGTCTGCTCTGTCCTTGGCTGTGTCACACACATCCAGCTGTCTGTCTTTTAGTCTTTTAGGAGACACACAATGACCGTCTCCATGTAGAAAACAGTAATTTATTGTTTTTTATGCTTCTGCCCTGTCTAACCTTCTGCCATTTTTGTTCCAATCAATGGCTCCTCCTGACTATTCATGATTGACAGTCATTGTGGAAGAATATTTCATGCAAAATGTGAATTGCAATGACAACCTCATAACCATGACATATCATTGCAATCCCTTATTGCTCTGCCCACTTCCCATTTAAATGATTATGGTTTTCTTCTCTGCCTACTGCTGTATCACTCCCCGACATATTTTGAAATTATTATTCTCACTGTGGCTCGTTTCCCTTGACATTTCTAATTGAAACAGCGGTAATGTCATTACTAAACCTTTTGGTAATTATAGGCCGGGTATTAATACTGTCTGGCACAAATCTACACGGCCTACAAATGTTCTCCTGGTTGGACAGGGATGCCAAATACGACTGTTGAGTGTTAATTTTTTAACCTCTTAGAAAAACGATCGGCCGCTATTCTGTTTTTCAGGGCTGTAGCGGGCTCAGTTTTAAAGCTAGACTATAATATAGGCCTACTGGTATGAAACTAAGAAACCTAAGGAATCCATTGGTACCAACCATGTCATGCTAGCTTGTCGGGAAGGAGGCTAAATTAAGCTAAATTGATGCTAAATTTACTCTCTCACTGAAATGACTGTGATTGGCCAAAGTCTCCCATCATGGGCTAGATTTTTTAAAGCCTGAAAACAGAGCCATGAGGAGGAACAGAAGTCTAGTTTTCTCTCAGAACACTTGAATCAGAATATGCTGAAAGGTTATTATCAAATTTTTTGCTCAATGATGCCAAAAATATTTTTGCCTACTGACCCTTTAATGTGATATTTTGAAAGGGATTATTGACCATTTTTTATCAATTCTCGAATGGTAAAAAAAGGTTAAATTTAGCACCAAATCTGTGTAACAAATGGTATCAACCCAATAGTTGCTGCAACAATTTATAAGATATAATAGAACATGGGAAAGGCCATTATATATCATAATATTCTAAGCCCTTATACACTTTCACAATTTATTTCAATTCATTCATTATTTTTTTTTCTGATTTATGACTAGAAAAAACTTGACACACAAATTAATATTCAGGTTCCCATCTTTCACATGATGTACACCACTTCTTTTTTTATTGCAAGACAAAAGACAATACATTAACACAGCAACAAGAGGACGACAAGAACAGTGAAGACAGGCTAGTTAGCACATTTCTGTGTGTGTGTGTGCGCGTGAGCGTGCGTGAGCATGTGCCCTGGGGTGACGTCTATAGGGTGGATACATGGAGAGAGGAGAGGTTAATAAAATAAATAAATAAAAAAATATATATTTCTACACATACATATACATACATGCATATATACATATACATATGCATACACATACAGCATATACACAACAGGGGCACCGTCAGGGATCTCCAGAGCAGGTCAGCAGGGTCAGTTCGGCAGGGTCAACTAGGTTATTGTTTCATATTGTACTTATTGATTTGAAGTTGTATTTGTGCATCTATTCTATTCTATTTTATTTTTCTTTAATTATTTATTTTTGACTGAATGTACACCACTTCTATGTGACATGTTGACTTTTTTTATCCTCCCCTGAACATCACCTGTCCCCCCACCCCTAATAACCCCTTTCAAGAAAAAAGGGGGATGGAATGGTAACATCTTTATTCTTAATAACCAGAGCAATAAAATGCACTCCGCCTTGCCTAAACCTAAGTACATTTCTACATGAATATCCCACTCGTACTGAGGAGGAGGAGGGAGGAACAGAAAGAGCGCGCTTGGAGACGAGAAGCTGCTCAGTTGGTTTTTGTTTGGTGCGCACCGCCTCCTATCCTCTCTCTCCTCTCCAGAGCGCAGATACAGCCTCCTCTCTCTCTCTCTCTCTCTCTCTCTCTCTCTCTCTCTCTCCCTCGCTTTACGAAAGATCTGCTTGCAATTCCTGCTTGCTCTCTCCGTGCCAGAGCCTGCAGCTGTCTCTCTCTGGTGCGCCGCGTCCTGGAAATCGTCGAACCAACGGCAACAGACGATTTCCCCCCCTTGTTGTGAAGTGCGTCAGCGCAAAAACCTGAAGGATATCACAACTTTACAAACAATTTCCCAACCCAGTTTCGGAAGGCTGAATGGAGAACACCTGACAGCGCAACGTAACGGCCCTGATCTGCGTGTCGTACTGAGATCTTTGCAGCTGTGAAGAGCTACAGGAATGTGGAATACAAGTCTATCTCAGCGGTGAGTGTTTGTAATGCCTTTTATAATTCCTCCTCTCTCTCTCTCTCTCTCTCTCTTTCTGTGTGTCTGTGTGTGTGTTGGCACTGTGCGTAGGCGTTCCGCAAAATTAAGTTTGGAGCTTAAAAAACGTCGAGTCTGTGCATGACTGGGTTTCAATGCAAACGTCATTTGCATTGAAACTAAACAACTATACAGCATGTAGCAACAGGTCACTGATATATTTAAGCTTTTGTGTGTGTAAGATACTTTAATACCAAATATGACATAATATCCATCCCTCTCTTGCATGTTCATTCAAGCTATCTTGAATAAACGATAAGAAAAATGTTTTATTTCCTTGAATGTAAAGTTATTTTGCACTAACCATATAATGGTTGTTTGCAATTAGGTACATTCCTGGCACTTTATTCTATTTATTCGTTTTTTTCTTTTATCTCGTCTTGTTTTTTATTCTCGTATTTATTGTTTTTATTGCGAATAATAATGCCACCTACACTGCAAAAAAAAGGATTTTTAAGAAAGTAAAAAAAGCCTTATTTATAGGAATTTTTTTCCTATTTTTTGCCTAAAAAAGAAAAATAATCTGGACAAGCAAGTTTTGCATTAGAAAAGTAATCTCATTTTCAGAAAATATATCTAACTTTTTCTTAATAAGATAATAAAATCTTAATTAAGGTGTCAATTCTTAAATTAAGTAAAAACAAAATCTTAAATTCAGCTTAATCAAGAAAGCACAACACTCAATTTAAGTAAACATTTCTTACATAACAGTTTCTTTGCCTGTAATAAGCATTTTTTTTTCTTTTTTTTCTAGTTTAAGACACATTACAGTCTTAAAGTGTCTAGATTTATAGTCTAGTTTTAAGAATTCTAGCCAAGCTAAATTTGCTTACCTCATTGGCAGATTTTTTTGCTCAAAACAAGAAAATTTGTCGAAATTTAAGAAAATTTGGCTTATTTCTAGTAGGGCTGTTTTTGCAGTGTACTGTGTTCCCTCTGTCATTGATGATTGTGCAGTATGAATGTGTATGTGTCTCGGTGGACTGCAGAAGGGGGATAAATAAAGCTATCTGTATCTGTATCAATGTATAAATAATCTGTATCTGTATCTGTATCTGTAAAAAGGACCTGCCTCTGCACCTGACACCATGACCACGGACCTGAACCTGACCACCCTGCTGAATGTCACGGACCTCCACAACCACACGAGAGGATGCTCCCTCACCAAGACGGGCTTCCAGTTCTACTACTTGCCCACCGTCTACATCATGGTCTTCATCACGGGCCTGGTGGGCAACAGCCTGGCCATCTGGATGTTCGTGTGCCACATGAGGCCGTGGAGCAGCATCTCCGTCTACATGTTCAACCTGGCGCTGGCCGACTTCTGCTACGTCCTCTCGCTGCCCTTCCTCATCTTCTACTACTTCAACAAAACCGACTGGATATTCGGCGACGTCCTGTGCCGCCTGCAGCGTTTCATATTCCACGTGAACCTCTACGGGAGTATCCTGTTCCTGACCTGCATCAGTGTGCACAGGTACACCGGGGTGGTGCACCCGCTCAAGTCTCTGGGCAGGCTGAAGAAGAAGAACGCGGTGATTACCAGCGCGTTGGTGTGGGTCGTGGTCGTTATAGCCATCTCCCCGATCCTGTATTACTCCAGGACTGGCTTGAAGCGTAACGCGACCACTTGTTACGACACCACCACCGAGGATGAGCTGCCCGGTTACTTCATCTACAGCATGACTTTGACCGTGTTCGGCTTCTGCATCCCGTTCATCATCATCTTTTGCTGCTACTGCATGATCGTCAAGGCGTTGATCTGCAACGACATGAACAACGCGCCGCTGCGGCAGAAATCCATCCACCTGGTCATCATCGTGCTGGCGGTGTTTGCCGTCTCCTACCTGCCCTTCCACGTCATGAAGAACCTCAACATGAGGGCCAGGCTGTACTTCCAGGGCCCCGACATGTGCGAGTTTAACAACCGCGTCTACGCCACCTACCAGGTGACGCGGGGGCTCGCCAGCCTCAACAGCTGCGTGGATCCCGTTCTTTACTTCCTGGCGGGAGATACGTTCCGGAGGAAGCTGTCGCGGGCCACTAAGAAGCCCTCGAGGAAGGGGGACCACGTCCTCCAGTCCAAGAGCGAGGAGACGGCACTCAACAGCCTGGCGGAGTACGTGGAGAACGGTGACCGGAGGCTGTGACTGGGTGGATCTCTGTTGGCTTTAGATGGACTTTGTATCAAATCAATAAATGCACTGTGTGGACTGTGTAAAACTTAATGGTTTATAGAAGTGTATAGGATACATTTAACCCTGTGATAACCATCGCTCGCTTGCAGCCTGTCGATGTCGATAAGCTATCGTACTGTATTGTCCCGTATTGTACTCTAAATGTAGTCTGAGTAGTCAGTGTCGCTCACACTTCGGACAAAATGAACATTATGATCGGGCGAGCCGGGGGAAATGGGTTTCCCTACGAGCTGTAATGCCCCGTTCATCAATTTGTTCTAGAAAAAAATAGAACAGAGAAGGGAGTGCACCTCCTCGAGCCACAGAACTGATGCTTAATCAATAGCTATTAAGCAGGTGAGAGCTCGTGGGTTAGGGAAGCGTATACCTGCGATGGCTTTTTAGAAGAAAAAGTAAAATGCACTGAACCTGAGATTTGCTGCATGGATGTGCCGTGCAGACGTTGTTATGCACTATGACCGGGGGACTCTCTGCTCAGAGGGATCACCCATCACTCCTCATTTCTTTCTCCATCTGTTACTGACTGGGCGAGGAACGTGGTCGACTAGTTTTTCATTTTGACAGCTCCGAGGTTGAGGTCTGCGACGGCTCTGTTACCACGATCCACGATTCTCCCCCTTGTTAACTTGTTCCTTACAGAAAAAAAGATAACAGTATTTTTTTGTGTGTGATGAATGTTTTTTTGGGCTGTACAGGATGTTGTTGTGACGTTCCAGATTAGTTTGTGCTGTTTTTTGTTCAAGTCACTAATCCAGTCCTTTTTTAGTGGTGCATGAGTCCAGTATCAAATCCCATCAGTGAAACACTGACTAACCGCAGCCAGGTTCTAACTATTCTAGTGCAACATAGAGGATAAATAATGTCTCTTGAATAATAGGGGTGGAAAAAAAAAAACGATTCACCTATGTATCACGATTTTTTACGATTTTGAAATAGATTTTTTTAATGCCAGAATTAATATATTTGCTTCATTTGAGTCTATGCGGAGTTAGAAGGAAGTTACCGCTTTTATTGTTGCAGTCTGAGTAACGTGACGTCATATCCGTATCCGTCAACCAAAACAAACCGCAGCCGGCCGCAACGAGATACGACCTGAACCCTCACATGTTAAAGTATGGAAAAACTTTGGGTTTCACACATTGCCAGGAAAAGCAGAGCTAGACATCACGGCTAAAGCCGCATGCTAACTCCGTCATGGACAGGAAATGTTATCATATTGCGGTAACGTGCGGTCAAGCCAGCCACCACTCGCATCTCTGTGGCCAAATCAACTGTAGCGCACCCATATACTGACATTTATGTTAAATGCATTCCAACGGCCCCGATGGAGCTGACTATTGATGTATAAAGAGAACGGAGCTAACGGTCAGAGATAGCGACGGACTTGGCGAAATTAGCGGAAGTATACACGTGTGACTACGTCCGGTTTTCAAAATAAAGTGTTAACAAAAGGAACTCTATATAAGAAGATTAATTGGATTATATTCACCAGAAGTATAAAACATGGCATGCCCCTTATAAATTAAAAAGAAAATACCACTAATTTGTGAGGGAAATGTCTTTTGGTTGCTGGAAAAATGTTAATAAATAATGCCTGATAATGACTGATATATTTGACTTCAGGACATCTCTGACTATGTACATGCTGAAAATCAAACATTTTTATTGTATTAATTTGGATCTTTTCCAAAGTAAAAGTCCCTAGAAGTGTATGATTCAACTTTTTCCCATGGTCTAATGTTAAAAAAGTGAACAAAAATCGCAATAACATCGAATCGCAATACTTAAAAATTGCAATACATATCTAATCGGCACCGGAGTATCGTGATCGGGAGATAGGTGTATCGTCCCAGCCCTATTAAATAACAGACACACACACACACACACACACACACACACACACACTCAATCACCTGCTTTGTGACTCCAACGTACTGAAGACTTGTTTGTATGAGATACCTCAGAGTAAATACTGCACTGTGTCCGTGTTTTTGGCAGATAATCATTCATTTCTCTATTGCATCTGTATTAGTCACTCTGGAGAAATGACTGTGGAGTGTAATATTTCAACCCTGGACTACGTAGGTGTTTGATGTCTGTACTAATAATGCCTTTGTAAATCTGTAATGTGGTCAGCTGTGTGTCAAGAAAGGAAGTGAGTCACCTGTACAGGATATTTGGGGCCACGTGTATCTTTGTCAATAAATTTTTGATATTTAAAAACATGCCAGAAATCTTTTAAGATGGTCAATCATTTTGAATTGTAGCATTTATGTCTCCTTCTTGGTGCCAGCTGCACGTGTTCTTAGCTTAAATGCGTGCACTGTTACGATTGAACAAACACTTTTTGGTAGTGAAGACATCCGTGCAGAGTTTTTGCTCCTCCTCCTCCTCCTCTTTCTCCGCGCTCCCTGTTGACTTAATTTTCCAACGCTGCCCAGGAGGAAGCGAGGGGACGAGAGAGGAATAAAGAGTGGCACCTTTTTTCTCCTGGCTTATCCTAAGACGGCTTTTGTGTCTGTCACAATGCTGCGGAGTTATTGATGCAGACAGGAGTGTGAAGCTGTCGCCAGGACCCCGGGGCAGCGTGCTGTTGTGTGGGCACAGGAAACCGACCAACCCTCTTCCTCCAAACGGGGCCCATGAATACAAACGGCTTTTGATTTCCTGGCTTTGAGGTGCATAGCTGGACTTGGCAAACGTTGTGCGTGTGTGTGTGCGCGTGTGTGAGTGTGTATATCTCTGTGTTAGAGAGCCTGAAGGCGACGGAGACCTTATGCGAGTAGGTTGGCTGTTTTATCCGTTATTCCTGTTTGTTGGTCATTGGTTTGTTGTTTCATTATCAAAAAGGAGGCACTGTGGCATGCACATGGGCCACATGAATATTAAAAATGTGTATTTTATTGTAGAATGTATATCCTTTGTGCTCTGCATGGGATTAGATGAAAGGGAAGGTTCGATTCAGCCAACTCTCGAGCCAATTCGTCAGTGCTTTCGAGCCCGAGTGTTAAATCTCGACTTGCAGAAAGTTTGGGATGCTTGCCAGCGTCTCCTCCCTCCCTTTCTCAGCCACCTTTCACCTCTTTTCTCTCTCTCACATCCTCCTCTCTTTTATTCTGAATCTAGAAGCTTTTTTTTCTTCGCTGCATTTCACCACCTTCAGGGGAATACTGCTTAGTGAATTAGTGCCGGGGAGAAGACAGAAAGAAGAGTCGAGTACGAAGAGTAATGGCAGTTGTGAAGTTTGTGTGTGTTTTTTCCCGAAGACGCTGTTGATGGCAGGGCAGGAGGTGGTGGTGGTGGGGGGGGGGGGGGGGGCCCTCAGAGTAATCCCAGGACAGCTAAATTAAAATACAGAGCCTTTGTTCTTGGAGATTTACATTTTGGAGCTCGCACAACCACATCCATCACAGGGGCACCGACTGCTTGAGCCAAAAACCACCCGCTAGTAACCACACAGAAACCCAAACATGATCAGAATGCCAGCGTTGGGGGGGAGAAACCCATGATACAAACAATCATGGGACATCGTGAGTGGTTTGATGTGGTTCTGCTGCACAGTTTAGTGGATCCATTGGCACCATGTGACAGTGCTGCAAAGGCCACACGAGGCAATATAAACTCCAATAAGTTATATTAGAATGAATCATGCAATATCCTGAAAAACTTGTTAGGCTTTGTTTTCTGATTTAACATTTGTTTTGCAATGCACAGTATAGGCCCACTCGGAGGAAAACAGCATGCACTGTTGAGGCTGTGCATAAGCCTTGACAGAAATGCATGAGGGAGGTACATTGTTTGTACACAACATGATGCAATTATTCAAAAGAAGTCACACAACAAGGTACATGTTTTTCCAATTAAGTAAACACGTTAGAAAAAATATTTTGCTCAGTAGCTCTTGGTTCCAACACGGTGCTACTTCTATGTTTATATGTCTATAGAATGTGTTTACTTGCACCAACACCAACACCAGAGCATTCATGGAGCGGTATTGCACTTATATGGTAATGTCAGACTGTAACGACATATTTTGGACATTATTATGAACTTTCTAAAAATAGAAAAAAAAATGTTCCATCATCCAGCTGTGTACTGGTGAGAGAAGATGAAACATTGCTGGTCAGGTAAGGATAGCTCACACCTCACTGACAGGCTGTTGATGCATGCTCCAATGCAAACAAGTGTGCGTGTGTCTGTGTGTGTGTGTGTGTATGTGCATGTCTATAAAGTCATTCATCATGCATCACAGATAAAACTCTGCATGACAAGCTATCGACTTGCCAACCAAAACAATGAAATGAAATGTGTGCAGGTGCAACTAGTGAGGGAGTGCAGGCATGTATGCACACATGCACGCACGCACGCATATACACACACATACACACACACACACACACACACACAATAATAGTCAAACAGAGCAATAACACAATTTCACAGGTTTGATGAAAGAAGCTACCAGAGACTAAACTATCACATTATCGCTGCTGAACATGATCATCAGCGTGACGGTGGGATGACAAATGCAGCATAGTGTTTTTACTCAAGTACCGTACTTAAGTACAATTCTGACGTACTTGTACTTTAGTAATACTTTAGTATTTAGTATTTTAATTTTATGCTACTTTGTGTTTTTACTTCATTTCAGAGGTGAATATTCTAACTTGTACCCCACTAAGCTAAAGTTACTATTGTACTTAAAAGCAGAATAAGCTTTTAAAACATCAGCATATGAAATATGATGCATTATTATACAGTTAATCAAACCACCCATAACGGATGAAAGTAGCTCCTCTGCAGCCAGCTACAACATGCAACTACTTCCTACATGTCAATGCATCAGTAATAACAATCCCATTGTATGATATAAGAATGTACTGCTGAAATAAGCAAGTTAGCCTGCATGGTGAGTATTTTTATTGAGTTTGAATCAGTATGATTCATGTCATATATTCAGTCAGTCAGTTTCCTGTTTAATTGTGTTACTTACCTCTCCTCTCGTTTCAGATCACTTCACTTCCTGCCTTTGTGTGTTTTACCGCCAGTACTCATTGCCTTCCCTATTAGTCACTCACTATTTAGCCTATACCATGGATGGATAAAGAGAACTCGATACAGTGTCGGAGGCGGGCTTCAGTTCATTCCTATGAGAGTTGCTCAGTGGAAGCAAAAAAAGACTTGACTTCCAAGTACAAAATTACCCCGATCTTCCGGTGATCTTCCTTTGGGCCCACGGAGCAGGTGCACTAGTGTTTCCTTTAACTCCGCTTCCCAGCCCTCGGCCCAGCCTCGGTCTCAATCACATGGACGGAGGAAGGAATATAACTCTGGATTTAGCTATTAGTGCATTTCAGGACATTTAGGACCTAATGATTTAAATAAGGGCTATTCAAGTGTTCATACTTGGTAGTTGTTTTACCTAAAACTAACTATATTTACAGACATCTCTTTCCCAATGTACGTCTATGGGAAAAAGTCTTTTTGGGCCCAATGGCATCACGTGACGGACATGGAAGTTGTAATTCCACTGTACAATGTAAAATTTGCTTCAAAGCCTAGCTCTCTTCCTGGGGGCCTTGGCCTATACTAGCCCAGTTCCTTTGTTCTTTGTCTGTTTGTTGTCGTTGCTGCATGGAGTTTTAGTTTTCCTGTTTTCTGCCAGCTGTCTTTTGGGACCGTGTACCTGTAAGACAGTTTTTGAATTATTAAAAGTATCTTCATTGTATCTGCCCGACTTGGAGTCTGCATGTTTTGTCCTTCCTCCCTGTCCTGCTCTCCAAACCTTCCCAGATTATTTGTACATTGTGGTCTTGCTACTGTCGCATAAGGGATCTGACTCCCTCTTCCACCACTGGGTGCAACACATGTAACTAAATAGGATTTATTTATATCACTTTGCTTCACAATAAAAAAACATTTGAAGCAGCAGTGGGAAGAAATGGAGCAATTATATTTAAAAAGAATATTTGTATAAAACGGTCACTATATCCTGACAGTAGTACATGAGACAGGTAATCTGGAAAAAAATCATGTACCTCTGTGTCCTCCGGTGTGGCATCTGCTAGATCTCAGAGACTGGAGAAAAACAACCAATCAAAGCTGAGCTCAAGCCTTGCCGTCTCTGAGCAGCTGTCAATCACTCGCAGACTCTGACCAAACGGTACAGGCATTACAGTAACAGAATATTGATTCATATTTGATCAGTGCTGCCTAGTTTGACCATTTGATCGGAGTTGGCGAGTGATTGACAGCTGCCTCTGTTGAATGAACAGCCAATAAGAACGCTCTCTCTGTGAAATGACCTGTGATTGGCCAAAGTCTCCCGTCACAGGCTAGAGTTTCTAAAGCCTGAAAACAGAGCCATGAGGAGGTGCAGAAGTCTAGTTTTCTCCCAGAACACTTGAATTACAATATCCTGAAAGGTTATTATGGATTTTTCTCCAAATGATGCCAAAAATATTCTGCCAACTGCAGGTTTAACATGAAATATTAAACGGGTACCATTGAAACAAACACAGGAGCAACTAAATGTAATTTACAAAACAGAATATCAACACAAAACATGTTAAAAAAGTGAAGAAAAATAAGTGAGTACTGAGAAGTTATTTTTTAAATTTCAGTTGAATTGGATAATCTAATAATGACCTATTCGAATAATGATTTATTCTGTTGTGTTTGAAGGTCTACTGCCAAGATAAAATGCATATATAACCACAAAGTATGAATGACAGCCCATCTAACATCCAGATTACCTGGGGTATAGCTGCTCATTTGAAATCAGACTTGAGTGTCTTCAGGGTAATATGTCAACTGTCAACTCTGGCGCTGGCCTACTTTGACTGCATGAAATGATGACTTGATGTTCATCATGTTGTCAGACATACTGTGCATGTTCAGGCGCTAACGCTAAAAATAGACCTTGATCCAACACTTGTATAGACAAGTAAAAACAAAGCGAGAGACACTCCCCTTGCTCTGTGACTTTACAGATGGTGTAAGCATTAACAATGCACAGGCTGTGCCACCATTATAAACTCTATGGGTTGCTGTAAAGGTGTGCTTATGGCTTGGCCCGCTGACAGTCACAGTAATATTAGACCGGCATTGTATAAAAGATCTGTAAGGATTAAATGGGACTGGAAGAACAAGTGAGAGAGGGGGTGTGAGAGAGAGAGAGAGCACGGGGCTGTCATATTTCGGCTGTCATAAGGTTTATGATCAATATCTGTGCAGCCACTCCCGTCTGGCTTTTTTGTCGATTTTCTGCCGCTTCTTGGCGTCGTCATCGATCAACTTGAACCATCGGCTTACTCACTGACGTCCATAAACCATCTTTGATTTCATCCGATGGGGTTACACTGATCCGATCGAGCAGTTTGACCCGGACGTGAGAGAGAGGACGATGTCTTGGCTTGATTGGTGTTGGACCAAAAATTATATCATCCTGTAGGTTTTGTGCAATACACTGTATATATGCATTAAATAAAAAGGTACAGCTAATGCCCTTTAACTGATATCAGAAGTGGCAGTTTTGCAGACACGGCTGGGTGACGAGAGCACTGTCGACGGAGCTGGTCTGTCTGATAAGAGTTATGAGATAGGAAGGGGAGCTGTGAAATGAACTGAGGTTAAATAAAGAGGTGCCCGCTGCTTGAGAGGATAGGGAAGGGACAAGATAAGACAAGGTGCGAGAACGAGGAACTGAGAACTATACTGCGATACCAAATGTGCTGTAAGCATATAAAAAAAAAATCTGCAGGCGAAAGAGAAAAGAAAGAGTAGAGCTAAAAATAAAAGGGCACATGCTGTTCTGTGCAGTATAGACTATACAGGGGTTAGTGAAGGATGAGGGAGGAAGACAAATGGATCAAGGTCGCAATAGTGAAAGAGAGAGAATTGTTGAGAAGTAAAAGGTACAAACAAACCCCTTACTTAGCAGGTTAGGCCAACCACTTCAAACACTGCACAGGCTTCTGCGTGCTCAGCTGCTCTGGCCTTCAATTCACAACATCTGTATGTGATTTATGTGGAGCTCTTTATTCCAGACCTGAACAATGTATGCTTTTACAACGGCTTGTATGGTATCTTCCGAAAAGTTATTCCTCATTTGTCCTGCATTTTCCTACGAGTGTCCAGCGTCAATTTCCACTCCAGTATGTTCAAAATAATCTTCCATCTTCACAGGAAACAACTTAGTTAGGTTTAGGCAACAAATCAAATTAGTTAGGTTTAGGATAAGATCGACTTGGTTAGGTTTAGGCAACAAAATTACTTATATAGGTTTAGGAAAAAAACGACTCGGTTAGGTTTAGATAGAAAAACTACTTTGTTTGGTATAGGAAAAGATCGACTTGTTTAGGTTTAGGCAAGAAAACTACTTATATAGGTTTAGGAAAAGATCGACTTGTTTAGGTTTAGGCAACAAAAGTAATTAGTTAGAATTAGGAAAATATTGACTTGGTTTAGGTTTAGGCAACAAAACTAATTAGTAAGAATTAGGAAAAGATCAACATGGTTAGGTTTAGGCAACAAAACTAATTAGTTAGGATTAGGCAACAAAACTACTTAGGTAGGGTTACATGGTTAAGTTGCGCCACACCGGAAGTGGCGCAACTTAAGTACGGAAATTCCATGACAAAAACTACTTGGTTAGATTTAGGAAAAGATCATGGTTTGGGTTAAAATAACTCCGTTATAAGTGCCACAAATTAAGTACGGAAGTTACATGACAAATAAATCAACGTTGACTTTTGTTTTCACACAAGGTACAAACACCGGTCTCCTCCATATGCGGCGTTCATTGCTATTTATACTTGTTCACAATTATGCGGATTACGTACAAATGCATTTTGTGGGGTATGGGTTACAATACATTTACTCTATGTAGGTATAGCTACGAACAGTGTATGAAAACAGCCTGACCTGTTTATTCCCATGTCCAAATACAAACTGAAATCAAAGTGAAATAGAATGACACCATGAGCCATCCATCATGAAGCCCAAAAAAGTCTAGAGTTTGCAGAAATATTTGTAATACTTTCTGAAACAAGATCCATCCAAAATGAAGTTAGAATAACATGAATACAAAGGGAAGACCATGCTATGAAGACAAAAAAAGAAGACATTTTTCCATAATGATAAAATAAGATCCTTAGTTTGGAGCTCTTCTGTGCCTGCAGCTTGTCTGTGAGTTGTGAAACTACTAAAGGGTGATGATCGAGCTATTCACTCCACTGAGAGTCCAACGCTTTTATTAGCTGGCAACCCATCAGTCTGCCCGCCGCCCTGCTGCAGACTGGATGATAAATCTCTGTAGACCAAAGTTTATGCACGGGCCGATTACATCCACTGTTCCACATTCACAGTGTGTCAGTGTGTGTTACAGAAAGCATGTGTGTATGAAAGTGTGAAAGAAGCAAGAGCATGTGTGTAGGCATATCTATATACAGCAGGTAAAAAATGGATATATTGAACAAACATAACCATGAGGAAGGAGAAGGGTCATCTTTCGCCTTCCCAGGTTCACTCCTCCTCGCCACTTTTGGTAAAAGACTCCTGTAACCTCGACACACCCTGTGCTGCAACCTCCCACGAAGATTAGTTTTTGTTAAGCTCGGACTTGAATGTTGTTCATGAAACCACTCTTGAGTTTGATGAGCAGAGTTAATGGGTCCATTATTATCTTAAAATGGTAGAAGATCATAAGTGAACTACTAGGAATCGATTAAATGCCGAATGCACTGGGCATTACATGACCCCGCAGGGCAATCATCAGATATGACTCTAGATGCACTCCAAAAGAATCAGTGTTTAGACAAAGTCAAGACAGTAAAGTGTCTGAAAACTTGGCTTCAAAACTTTCAAATGTATCTCTATTTAAAGGGCACATCCAGAAAAACTGGCTTTTTCAGTGCACATTCTGTACATTCTTCACATACATCCTATGTTAAATGCAGGCTCAGCTTGAGAACTAACTTCGCAGAGGTGCACCACTTTTTCAGGAGACAGACAGACAGTATGAGGAAAATAAAGTGTGTTTTATGTTCTAATAGAAACCCAAAATACAAGCATGAACTTGAACATGAGCAAGATATGTCCCGTTTAAATTAAACATTCATGACTAAATAAGCAACAAAGTTTAAAAAAAAGAATAAACTTGGAGTCATTCTTTGGTACTTACTGTCACTCCCTCTTCTCAATTCATTTTTAGCTGACTGTCACAGTTCCCCCTGAGTTGATTGGAGGTTATTCAGGTCACCTTTTGAGCAGAGTGTGGGGGACTGGCTCATAATTAAGAATTGAGAGCAGCTTAGTGTATTTCCCCTCTTGGCCAATCAGGCTGTGACAGCGCATAACTGTGAACCGCGTGACAGGTCATACTGATGCTTCCTCAACTTAATTCATATCTCATTTTAGCAGATTCAGCCAGGAATGTTGGTCTTTAAGTCCTTTTTGAGACTTCTTTGCTGTCTTAACTTCACCCATTTTTTTCAAGGGCTGTCCTCGACCAAAGAAACACTCATAAAATTGTGTAGACTAATGGATTAGTTGATTTAATCGACAGATCTGTAAAACTGAGTTTCTCCACAAAAGAATCCCATAAAAGAATCACTTTAGATCTTGTGTTTACCAGAGTTGTGCTCATAAGTTTCTAAGTCTTTCAGCATGGAAAAGCACAACAAACGACTAATAGACTAAAGAAATCTTGTGAGCATCTTGCACTTGTGAGATTTAATTCTTCAAGTGAATATTTCTTTATTATTTTGTTGGGAACTGGTTCTCAGGCTTCTTTCCGATCAGCTGAAATCTGGGGGAAATCAGTACCATCACAGACTTCTGTAGGGAATTATGTATTGAGAAATGAACACCCTTAAAAAACTCTAATCTGCTTCATAAGGAATGTATGGGTGTGGTTTGATATGATTTGATTGACAGTAACCAAGAGACCCACAAATGTCGCTAAATCCTGATTGGTGCAGAAGTGAATGACATCACCTCTCTCCTGCTGAGTCCCGCCCACATCAAACCAGTGAGAAGAGCTCGGAGTGAACAAGAAACCCAGAAAATGTAATCTCCAAATAACCAACACTTTTCTATCTTTGGCAGAAAATGGTGTATTGAGTCATGCATAATTGAGAAAATGCATTTTCAGGGCCTTTAATATCAGGGCTTTAGCCAGGCTTTCATAACTGTTTAGTTCAGGAGTCCAAATTAACTGCTCCAGTTGTATTTTCTGTAATTTTTCATCTCCTTATACGTGATCTAAACATCATCTCATAGAAAAAAAAGGCTTCATTTTATTGAACATTTGAGCTAATATTTAAAAAAAAAAAACATTATTTGTAATTTAATAAAATGTAATTTGTAACAGTGTGCACTTTTAATATGTTACCTCAGACCAGGTCATTAAATCTCCCAGATTTCCAGGAACAATACAGAAGCCAATGATAGCTATGGCCCTACAGATAAAGATGTATGGACTGGGAAACACAAGTGGAATGGTAACAAGTTTTTTTTATTTTTTAAATAACTTTTATTCGTTAAAAACGAACAAAAAAAGAAGCACTTCCTGTGCAGCTTAGCCTTTCTATGCCAGTGACTTAAGCCCTGTTCAGACCTGGCATTAGCATGTGTCCTGAGTGATCCTATCATAAGTGGACAGCTTTAAGTACGTCTGTTCACACCTGGTGTTAGAATGCGTCTCCACATGCGTCTCCAGTGACCACTTGTGATCAGATCTCACTTCCCCAATCTATATGCAGATAAACACGTAGTAAACACATGGCTAAGTCCGCTCCGTGCAAAGCACTGGAACAAAAAACACTGACACATCTCCGACAGTATGATAATAATGCACTTGTGATCCGATCACTCAGGACGCATGTTAATACCAGGTCTGAAAAGGGCCTTATACAACACAGACCAGAAAAGGCAGTTCTGAAGGGTCAGCCGTTGCGCTAAATGCTTTGTTACATCCTGGAGGAGTCAACCGCTGTTAAAAACAAAAAGTCAAAATGTTGGTATCACTTAGAACTTTAATGCAAACTTATTTTATTCATTACAAAACTGATAAAGTCCCCAAATATTAGCGAAGGGCTTAAAAATCCTTTTACAATCTAATTAACAACTGCAGCTTTGAAAATTCACATGAAAAAGCACCGATAGTGAATCTCTTTTAAAGCCGACACATGGTGCTAATTGGCATTTAACTTTGCCTTTGTAACTGTGATTTAGCTACTTCAAAGTTAATCACTTCAAAGTTCTTTTTTCTGGGCCTCCATTGTTTTGTCACTTTCTCCCCTCACCACCGCGCTGTATAAGCGTGGGCTGCAGATTCCAGCAGTATTCATGTACACTGTAACCTCATGTGCTGTACTTCTTACTGTATTCTGGCATGTGGGAGTTAATGATCCACCCCGGATAAAGCTGTGTTATCAAGGACTTAGTCTCCCGTGGGAGGTGTGTTTCCGTAGATCATTAGACAGAGATACACCTTGCATGCTTAGCAGGTGACTCTAAGCTATTTTATTGCTGCTGTTGGTTTGGGTGTGTTTGCAGTGTGAAATGTACCAAAGGAAGGTCTAATCATTTCCCATTAAATCCAAATCAAGATACGAGTGTGACAGCTTCCTGGTACTGAAATAAATCAGACAGTAAATTAGAAACAAAACAAAGGTTATTTCCACTTTAATCAGGTTGTATTATTAACGCCACAGTGGGTAGAACTGGAGCAAATGTGATTTTAATTGTTTTTTTGTTTTTTTTATTATTTTCATAAAACGGTCACTATATCCTGACAGTAGTGCATGAGACAGGTAATCTGAAAGAAATCATGTGCCTCTGTGTCCATCCGGTGCTCCTAACGGCATCTGCAGGATTTTACAGACCGGAGGAAAACAACCAATCAGAGCCGAGCTGGAGCCTTGCCGTCTCTGAGCAGCTGTCAATCACTCGCAAACTCCGATTAAACGGTCAAACTAGGCAGCACTGATCATATATGAATCAATATTCTAATGCCTATTTCTCACCTCAAATGTTTTCAGAAACACCTTGTAGTGTACTGTTTAGCTGTAAAATGAGAAAGTTTGTGACCCAGCAGCCAGGTTGAGATCAGTTGAGGAAATACCAAGCACCGCCGACCAGCCGGAGCAAACTTTCTAATTTTACAGCTAAACAGTACACTACAAGATGTTTCTGAAAACATTCTATGCGAGAAAAAGCATTACAGTAACAGAATATTGATGCATATTTGATCAGCGCTGCCTAGTTTGACCGTTTGATCGAAGTTCGCGAGTGATTGACAGCTGCCTCCATTGAATGAACAGCCAATAGGAACGATCTCTCTCCGAAATGACCTGTGATTGGCCAAAGTCTCCCGTCACGGGCTGGATTTTGTAAAGCCTAAAAACAGAGCCATGAGGAGGAGCAGAAATCTAGTTATTTCTCAGAACACTTGAATTACAATATGCTGAAAGGTTATTATGGAATTTTTGCCCAATGATGCCAAAAAATTCTGCCTTCTGCCACTTTAAGAAAAGTGAGGTGCTGAGAATTAAGTTTTATAAATTTCTGTTGAATTGGAAAAACATTCTGCCTACTGCAACTTTGATTTATTTTCTCTATGTAAACCCCAGGCCACTTTCTTTGAATTCTCCTGACACACTCACAAATGCATTCACAAATATTGACAAGTCCACACACAGATGCATCCACATTCTGCACACACTCCTCCATTTATCCATTAGCAGAAAGAGGTGATCAGCAGCGGAGTGCATACTCCTCAAGAAAATAGCTGACAAAACAGTTTGCCCTCTAAAAACTGCTGCACCTCCACAGTGTGAGAGCTAATCAAAGAAAAAAAAAAAAAACAGCCGGACAAAATTAGATTTGTATTTCTCCACATCCAAAACGTACTTTGCGTTACCAATTTCGTCTCCGACCTCTACGTCTCCACCATAAATCCACCTCCCCTTCCCCAACCTCCTCCAGTGATAAGTCGTCTCTCTCTCCTCCCCTTTCCATTTCTCCTTTCCTCTCTTCTCTTCCCTTACAGCCTCGTTGTTTAGATTCTATTATCCTGTCCTGCTTGGCTGCCTCACCCTATTAATCCTAGCAGTTCAGTGTGTGTGTGTGTGTGTGTGTGTGTGTGTGTGTTTATGGATGTCTGTGTAGACTATAAGTGGTGCCAGTGTGAGAGTGTCGTGGCTACCGAATGGCTGCGGATGATTAATGGTCTGGGTTAGGCCAGGTGAAAAATGGCAACATGCACCAACACACATATAGACACACACACACACACACACACAGGTGTCCCGGTAATATCTTGTCTGGAGGGGGGTTTGTCCGTCTGGACAAAAAAGAGCAAGGTTGTGTCTCTCTCAGTGGACTGTGCCAGACAGAGAAGTGAAATGGGGAAGTAGTTAAAATGAAGTGGAAGTGATGCTATGGATCATTAAAAGGAAATGTACTGTAATTGTGAAACTACTGTTGCTGACCGTAACAGCTTAAAATGAGCTCGAAACCCTCACGAGTTTGACAGTTAAGAGAAAACTGCATCAAACAACCGTCAAACAGCCTGTGTAGGTGATTTAGCTCTCTACTGCCCAACTTTTGATTCCTCTGTGGGATTCCCCTTCTGGGCTGATACATGCGTGTGCGCGCTCGTGTGCGCGCTCGTGTGAGCGTCTGTAAACCGATCCACTTGTCCTGGATTCCCTGCTAATCTTAGCCGAGTGACTGTGGTCGTGATTGAGTGGTCATCAGCATGGTGCGCTGAGCGGGCCTTGGCCGTGGCCCGAGCACTCTTTTTCTGGTGTGCAGCAGGCCCGAGTGCCTGTTGCTTCGGCCCGCTGGTCTCACACAGCGTGAACTCACCAATCAAATGAGTATTGATCGAGCTGGGGACAGCAGTGGGTGGCTGCACCATGAGTCACAGAGGCTGGTCTCCAAGGTGTTATGGGCTGACAGCGGGTTTAAGGTCACGTCCTCTACTAATGTAGATATGTTTTTTAAATAAAGTCAATTTTGGCTCCCGATCTGCATCTAGTCTGTGTTGCTGACAACTTGTTTTTTATTTATTTATTTCAAAATTGATTAATTTAGAAATTACAGTTTGGCATTGTGGTCTGGATGGAAGCTTTGAATATGATTACCACATGACAACCTTTCTCCTATCTCTGTAATCACTTATTTTGTGAAGCCAATGCGGAAGTGCCTTAAACTTGCATTCTTTCTAACAGCCAGCAGGGGGTGACTCCCCTGGTTGCAAAAAAGAAGTCTGATTGTATAGAAGTCTATGAGAAAATGACACTACTTCTCACTTGATTTATTACCTCAGTAAACATTGTAAACATGAGTTTATGGTCTCAATCGCTAGTTTCAAGTCTTCTTCTATGCAGCATTTGTTTAGCAAACTAGAAGTGCACTCGTGACAAAGTCCACGTGAAAAGGTTGAAAGCCTCGGAAAAAGCTGGAAAGTGAACCGTGAGTTAGGATTATTTGGTTAAACTATTATTTCCAAGGTCAAGAATTAACCTTTAATGCATAACTTGTAAACCATCTCTTAGGTGAGAAGTCCTAAAGGTAGGTGCTATGGATAAAATCATATACAAACACTGAGCTCTCATGTCAACGGATCCATTTCCATGTCAACTGTGCAAACTACATCTGCTGATGAAGACCATGTAACAACAGTTAAAAGCTCCCGAAAAGGCTAAAAAAGTGGACCTTGAGTTAGGATTGTTATGTGTAAGTATTTTGTGGTTTACTCACAGCCATTAAGGGAAAGGTCTGTCACATAACTCCACACAACACCGCACCATCATTTTTACACTTTGGTATTAGTACCTATTAAAACAAATGAGATATATTGTGGTAATTAATGAGCTTTAGAGGTGCTGGTGGCCGATTTTTTTCTAATCTTTGAAGGCTAGTTGTTTCCCTCTGCTTTCAGTCTTTATGCTAAGCTAATTCAATTGTTTCCCCTCTGGAGCTTCATTTTTAGAGCACAGACACGAGAGTGGTATCGATCTTTTAATCTGACTCTCGGCCATAAAGCGAGAGATTTGATTGCCACATTGAACCTCAAACAAAAACAATCTAAAAGTGTTTTGTGTGAACTCACAAATACTTTTTATTAGTGTGTACATGTCCAAAATGTCACCCATGATGCACTTACGGCAGTGGCAATAATGCGGTCTTATAAGGTGAGAAGTCAGACGCTTTATTTGTATCTATTTGAGGTCTTCCGTGAAAAACCCCAGCGGACCTCAGAGCCTTTCCAATTCCAATTCCTATTTAGCACAGATTGTGTGGAGTGGGTTATAGGATGAGTGCACACACACACACACACACAGACACACACACATACACACCTCCTATTTTAATGGATGAATTGCTCCCATTGTGTTTGCAGCAGCAGTAATTACATCGCTGCTGGGATTCTGCCATTTCTCTCTGGCCACGACACTGAAGCGTGGACACATCACGCTCCCCAGAATGTCATCTGGGTACGACAAGAGTATTCACATCTGCCTGAGGACTTTACAAAACGGCTGCAGCCTCCCAAGGCAACCTTCGAGCTGCAAAGCATGAAAACAACACACTCGCTGACAGCATTTCTCATTATTATGAAGCACCCTCGATCAGCTCGAGTGAGGAAGCGAGAATGTCAGGCTCTTCTCTGTGATGATGATGGTTACTGTGACTCTCAACCCTAAACTTTAACCCCCAGCAGTCAACTGCACTGAACTGGACAGAACTGTATGTATTATTAATGATGAAATTCCACACATGAAAGGCTGGCATTGTAGGCCGGATGAAAGACCCTGTGTCTTCTACTCTCTTTATATCTGTCACCCGCTTTCTTTTTTTAATTTCTTCTTTCTATTTTTCTGCTCTCTGTCTTGTTTTACATCATGTCACTCTCTGTTTTTTTTATTCATTTTGTAATCAGTTTGGTTGAGAAGGTGTGTGCCTCAATGTCTATCAGTTTCTTTCCAGACTGCTCCAGCTTTCTTGATGAATATAATGGCATTTGACGCGAGACAACAGCCTTTTGTCTTCGTTCTTTCTGCAGTTTGAACAATGCTGAATTCTCATCCGGCGACAGAAAAATCCCCTCCTTGCCGTTTGTGCATTATATTCATGCCTCTTTTAGAATTGTGAAGTTACAAATTTCATTTATGCAATAAAACATGTTCTGACGCAAATCAAAATACAATCACATTATTAGTGTTTACGTTTTATGCGTATTCCTGTCAATTTTTCCATGTGATTCCATTTTTTTGTCTGCGTAAAATGACACGTACGCTGCACATTTCACAGCACTCTCACCTCAGTGTGGAGTGCTCACCTGAGCTATGAACATCTGAACCCATAGCCAGGAAATGCCAGAGCACTCACAAGGTTGCATGTAAGTCTGCTGCCCTCCACTGGACAAAGAGCCTCACTGCAGAAAACAAAGGTGGAACTCTCCACTGCTCCAGTCCAGTGTTCCCAACCTTTTTTAGTTGGAAAAATCCGATTTTGTTCTAATTCCCCATCTTTTTGCGACCACTCAGATTGATCCAGTGCCCTCTTGTGAGGTCCTGACCCCCAGGTTGGGAACCACTGCTCTTTTCTGCAATTCCCTTTTAAAAGAAATGAAAACTTTATTCTTATCGTCACATACAATCATACTTTTATGAATCCTATAGTGACTAAATGGTCTAAAAGTGAAGTCATCTGTGACAGACTAAGTTTGTGTCTGATCCAGAACAGCTGTCACTCATCTCAGTCTTTCCCATCTTTTTTTAAGTACAATTTCAAGGTACTTGTACTCTACTTGAGTATTTCCATTTTCTGCTACTTTATACTCCTACTCCACTACATCTCAGAGGGAAATATATAACATATAAATAGTATTATACTTTTTACTCCACTACATTTACCAGACATCTTTAGTTACTTTGCAGATTAAAATTGTTAATACAAAATATAATCAACTAATAAATGATGATGATAGATTAGAAACCCAGAAGTATATAAAGTGATTACAATGAGCGCCACCTTTACCAGCTGCAACATTAAAGTGATGAACACAATAATGCATCAATAAGTATAGATAATAATGACAATAATAATATATAATAATAATAATAATAATAATAATAATAATAATAATAATAATAATAACAATAACAATAATAATAATAATATTATAATAATTATAATAATAATAACAATATTCTACAAAATACTTTTGTACTTTTACTCAAGTAAGATTTTGAATGCAGGACTCTTACTTGTAACAGAGTATTTCTAGACGGTAGTATTGCTACTTTTACTGAAGTAAAAGATCTGAGTAGTTTTTCCACCACTGTGGGGGCTATGCATTAAGAAATTCCTTTTGGTGGAAAAACAGTAATCCACACACAAATTAAATAAATGCACAGTGTGTTATCCTACATAGTGATGTTACATGTGTTTGGGGTTAATAAAATCAGACAGAGGTCTAAAGCTGCTAGTATATACTCAGTTAGAAATGTGTCGAATGGTCAAATAGCTTCGGAAAATCCATTGTGTTTTATTCCCGCCAGTGGCTTTTGAGACCCCAAACCGAAATACTGTGTAATTAGCTGTAGCAGACGGGAACATTACATCAATTGAAAATGGTGTTTATAATCAATTCTCATAAAATTTGGAAGCGTAACTAAGTATGAAGATGATAAAACAATGTAAAACAAATATGTGACCTGTGTTTCCAGGACGCCAAACAGATCATTAGGCTTAAGATTATTTTGTCAAACTAGTATTTCAAAGGTCAAGAATGTTAATTCCTTTCTTTGTACAACATTTTGTAAGAGAGGAATCGATTTACATAACACATACACAATTTACATAACAGCGCTTAATAGCCTTTACTTGAGTTATTATGAGTTATTATGTGTAACGAGTATAATGTTTGATCTATAGCTGCCACGTTCTGGCCATAATTGTGACTTTTATAGCCATGAAGTCTAATCACAAGATGGCTTTGGAAGGCATTTTATTTACACTGTGCTCTGATGCATCAACGGAATGATGAATGGGCATCCCCCACCATCTGAATCATTCATAAATCAAAACACACATATTGCCACAGAGGATGAGTGGAAATAGAAACTATAATAAAAAACACAGTTATTAATTCAAGGTCAGGGGGCTATAAACAGTGGATCCAAACCAAATAATAAAATGTTGCCACGGGTCTTTTTCTTTTGAAATTACAGGCAGAAAGTTGTTTGAAAGAGCTCTGAGCCCCAGCGGCATATAAACATCGGAGGGGTCTTATCTCTGTCATTAATTAGCTCAGTGGTCTCAGACATTTTAATTAGTCTACTGTCACTCTCGCAGGACAGGGAGTGACGATTAAAGACCTGTCGTTGTACATCTTATTGTGTTGTTATGTAGGCGTTCACCTCCTGCTGAATAGATCACAGAGGAGCTACTTCAGGCTATTTCAATTAGAGCATGCTGGGGATGATATGAGAATGAATGAAAGTGGTGTTAGGTCAGGGGCAAGGAGCCCAGGCATCATAAGAAGCTGTAACTAGAAAGCTCAAATATGTGGATAAAGAAAGTGTTAGCAATGTAAACATTTTAAAGCTGCAATAATCAATATTTTAATATGGATCACTATGTACAGTAGATGTCGCTAATATAACTCTGCAGTTCCCGTCAGCTCTGTGAAGTGTTTCTTGGAACTCATTGTTTAGGTTTTCTGGCACCCAACTTTAATGTTTGGTTCAGTCTCACTGCTCTCATCAGCAGGCTGTCTTCAGTGGAAAAAGCTCCCAAAAAACTCACTGCTACACCTGCTCAGCACCAAATGCCAGACAGACAAAGTTATAGGGACTAGCTGGTGAACACAGTGGAGTATTTAGCAGCTAAAAACACAGATATTTCCCCCAGGAGCTGTTGGAGACCAAAAAAAACTGAATTAAAAGGAGAGTGAATATTGGACTAACTTATTATTCGCCAAGTTGCCATAAATATGACTCCCTGTAAATGCTAATGTTGCCCTTTATCTGCTAGATGTGTGCAAAAAGCAAGTGTTTTTCTAACTAGTTCTCCATATTAACCTTAAAAGGTGATGATATGTCATAGTTGTCTTTACAGCTCATTTCAAATGCCCTCAATCGCCCAAAAGATAAGTAAATGTAGAACAGGTTAAAGGTGCAGTGTGTAGGATTTGGTGGCATCTAGTGTTGTGGTTGCAGATTGCAACCAATTGAGTATCCGTCCGTTCACTCTTCCCTTTCCAAGACTGCGATAACGTGAGCTGCTGAGTACAAAACCGTGGTAACGCCGTTCGCCTCGCTCAGAGGCCATCCATAATAATAGAAGTCAGACGGCGGCTAGCGGCACGGTTTTGCACTCTGTGGCTCATGTTGCCGCAATTTCCCAAGCATGTCAGAGAACTACGCTGGCCTTCAGGTAACGTAAAAACACTAAAGGCTCTCTCTAGAGCCAGTGTTTGGTTTGTCCGTTCTGTGCTACTGTAGAAACATGGCAGAGCAACATGGTGGACTCGATGAGGACCCACTCCCTATGTAGATATGAAGGGCTCACTCTAAGCTAACGTAAAACACAATGATTCTTAGTTTCAGGTGATTATACACAAATGTGTCAATGTTGACTTTATAACTTCTTTCAACTGCCAAAACATAGTAAATGTAGGACAGGATAAGATGTTAATAAGATAAGAGATAAGATAAGATATTCCTTTATTAGTCCCACAGTGGGGAAATTTGCAGTGTACACAAACAGCAAAGGGGATAGTGCAAATAACAAGAAGCATCGGTACAAAAAAAGCACGATACAACACGGTGCAAAAAAGCAAAACAAAAGTGAAACAGAATATTAACAATTTAAGTAGAAGGAAATATAAAAATAGGAACAACATAAACAAGGGGAAACATTAGAAATAGAAACAATATATACATTATTGACTATTACCAGACTATTAACACAATTGTACAAGTGGAAAAATTATATTGCACAGTGAGAATGAAATTCCACCTGAAAATATTGCACAGTATGAATTACACCTGAGTAGTAATAATACAATACTCACATGACATTGAAAGAGTTCATCCACCAAAGTCTTTCCATGTTGCTGTAATCTTTCCTCCTCTCGATATGGGCCGTAAAGCGTATGAGATGGGGGGACAAAGTCTACAATCTAAAGTTCAGCCGAAGCTGATACAAACCATCAGCAGTCCGAATTTGCCTAATGGAGTTTATATCTTCCGAAGTTACAATCTGAAAGTTACTTTTTAGTCTGAAAGTCCTTGTTTGTGTTTCACCTGACACCTTGCTGAGCTACAGTGGAAGGACAGCACCACAAAAAGTGACTGATAACTCTTTAAATCTGCATAATGAGTATTGTTTAAAGATACAGTAGACTTATCTATGTGTTTAGAAAATGCAGGTAAACCAACTTGGAACCTGTTTTGACTAACATCAAGGAATAATTTTATTCTGCATCATCTCCCAGCTAATATTGCCTCTTTGTTCATGTGAGTGTATGAGAGAGAGAAGTACCACATTTTGAGCACACAAAGTCAAGCCAGAGGCCCTAAGCACCATGACAACAGTGTGAAAGGCCACACATCACCATTATCCATGCTCTTTGTTAGTTTGTTGTGGTGAATTCACCACATTTTGGCACATCAATAATTGATAAAGGGACCATGTCTATCTAATTATCAGCGGTGTGTGAAAACAAACTCCGACAGGACGGCCTGGTTTTACATTCAAGGGGGATCACTCTCACAGATGTGACAATCCACATCACAAGGCTCTATGTCACATTACCCTGGCCTCCCCATGGGGATGAGTGCTGATTGTCTTCATATAGACTTTGACTTGTTGTTTGTTAACAGGATTTGGGGAGGGACCAGCTGCAGGGCACTTGGAGAACCCACATGATGGAGCTGATCCACATGTTTCACCTACTGTTACCCTGCACTATATTCAGTTTTAACAGTTTTCTTCATCTCCTTGTATTTTTATATCTGGTATCTGTTTTTTGCACTTTGTACTTTGCACTACTAGCTTTTTACTGCCTTTTTACTAACATGTTTTGCACTATGGAACTGTGATGCTGGAAACTTGAATTTCCCTCGGAATCAATAAAGTTACTATCTTTCTATCTATCTATCTATCTATCTATCTATCTATCTATCTATCTATCTATCTATCTACACTGTAAAAAAAAAAAAAAAAATTGCAAAATAACGGAAATTTTCCGGCTGCAGGGGCGCCAGAAAATGTCTGTTAAAAAACGGAAAAATACTGTCTGTTAATTAACATAAATAATTAATTAATTATCTTTATATAATTAGCCTTTATTACTGTAATTTTACAAGAAATATTTTACTTTTAACATATATTTATTGTTAGAATAGTCATACACTGTAAATCTAAGACCATTTACATATAAATCACAAATGAAACATGTAATTGTACGTTGCAAAAGCCCAAATTTACATTAACTCTCAGAAGTTTTGAGAAAGAAATCTCTATTTTTACAAGAAATATTTTTAGAATTCTATGAAATCCTTTTCTTCTAACATAAATGAATTGTTAAAATAGAGTCATAAACCTCTAAAAAACAGAATAATTATTCTAAAAAACAGAATAATTATCTTTAAAAATGATCAAGAAAAGCTTAAATACAGATAATTACGATTGTGATTACAACAAATACTGTAAATCTAAGACCATTTACATATAAATCACAAATGAAACATGTCATTTTTACATTTTTTTCTGTCATTTTGAAATACAGACAAAAAATGTAAAATTTCTTGAAAAAAACTGTATTTTTTTTTTTTTTTTTACAGTGTATCTATCTACTGTCACCAAAAACTCTGACAAAATCCTCTGACTGTCTCCTGATTTGCATCTGCATGTGCTTCCGTCTGTGTATAGGTATATGACAACCTTCTGTATTTGACATTATGACATATACTTTGAGCTTCAACAATCACAGTGATACCATACTACTGACTCACAGATTTACTCCCCATTCACGGGTCTAACCGCAACTGCACGAGTGTGTATGTGTGTTGTATCGCTGTCGTTGATTTGTGGATGAATTAAAATTCTATTGATCCAGCAGAGTTTTCCCCAGCCATCCCTCGAGGTGATGAGGTCACGACTGTGGTTTAATCATCACTGCGCTGCGCTGACGGGCATTGATTGGAAACAGTGGTTGCTTCACGATTTACAAGAGGATGTAATGATGAGCTTATACACGCCCACATGCACACATAAAAACTGAGAACTGTGATAGATTTTATTCGAATTTTTCATGTGGTTTTCCACTTGAATTTGTGCGCCACAAATCATGAGTCATGGTAATTTCCAGATTCCAGAATATTTTGATGGACAACCAAGAGAACAAAAACAACTTTTCTTCCTGGTATAGGTCTGCATGTGGTTCAGATATTGATCTGACTGACTACATGAAAAAGAGACTCAATGGCACAGGTCAGTGAACAAGGAAATGAAATGAAGCTGCAGTGGGTAGAAATGGAGCAAATATAATTAAAACAAGTTATTTTTATAAAACAGACAGTAATGCATGAGACAGGTAATCTGAAAAAAAAAATCATGTGCCTCTGTGTCCTCCGGTGTCCTCCGGTGCTTCTAATGGCATCTGCCACAACCAATCAGAGCTGAGCTGGAGCCTGTCGTCTATGAGCAGCTGTCAATCACTCACAAACTCCAATAAAAGGGTCAAACTAGGCAGCGCTGATCAAATATGAATCAATATTCTGTTACTGTAATGCCCATTTCTTGCCTCAAATGTATACAGAAACATCTTGTAGTGTACTGTTTAGCTGTAAAATGAGAAAGTTTGTGACCCGACAGCCACGTTGAGATCAGTTGAGGAAATATCAAGCACCGCCCACCAGCCGGAGCACAGCCAATAGGAGCGCTAGACAGAGCCATGAGGAGGTGCAGAAGTAAAATTTTCTCTCAGAGCACTTGAATTAAGATAAGATCAGATAAGATAAGATAAGATAAGATAAGATAAGATAAGATATTCCTTTATTAGTCCTGCAGTGGGGGAATTTGCAGTGTACAGCAGCAAAGGGGATAGTGCAAATAACAAGATGCATCAGCTAACACAGTAAAAAAAGAGCTAAACAAAGTGTAACAAAATATGAACCATTTAAATAGAATGAAGTATAAAAAAAGGAGCAGTATATACAGTATTGACAATAAACAGACTATTAACAAAATTGCACAATTAGAATTACAATATGTTGAAAGGTTATTATGGAAAATTTTCTTCTCAGTGACGCCAAAAACTTTCTGCCGACTTAAGCTTTCATGTGGTATACTGGGTTGCATCAAGGAAAACAAACTAAGAACAGGAGTGTGGGGACATGCAAGACAACAGCCCTATAATGTGTCATATGCTGGGTCATGCTTCACATGATTGGTAATGTGAGTCACTTCCTCTTAATTGTTCTTGTTATGTCATTCAGGTTCGCTAGAATGTGTTACAGTTTCCCCTTAGATTTTGAAATATACTAGATGTTTTTTTTTCTGATATCTTTAGAAATATTGGAATTAATGTGATGGAGTTTAAAAGAGAAAAAAAGACGCACATTGTGTTTTGTGGGTTAAGCAATAAACTGGCTGTTACAAATTACAGCAGATAGGCCTCTTCCAGGAAGTTGTGTGAGAATGAGTCAAGAAGGAGTAAAGCCCAAGGATCAGTGATGTCGAAACTAAGGTGTGGCAGGTCTGTCTGCGTGGGTAATAATGAGTGTAGCAGCCGCGCTGACTGTGCGATATCAGCCGCACTGCACCTTTAACTAAACACTGGAGAGTATTTATCGAGTGACGTAGGACGCAGACTCACGCAGACTGTGCGTGCTGAGTGTGGGCAGGAAGCAGCAGAGAGCTCTACGGCGTCAAGCTGGCAACAATTACACCGGAAATCAAACAACTCAGTTTTAAAGAGGGTTTTTTACATGCATGTAATAACAACAACAAAAACAATAATTTTAGCAAAATAGTTTGTGAACTGTTTCATTTTAGTTTTTTTTATTCAAGGTTAAAGGAATACATACACATACTTGCAAAGGGACATACAGACAACAGCAACAACATATATAAACAAAAAAAAAGAAACATAAGAAAAAGAAAAGAAAAAAAACAAGGACAACCATAAACGTTTTATTCTTTGCTCGTTTTTTAAGTTTGCAATGGTAAGTTTGAGAGACACTGGATATGTAAAAGCTGACATGTACTTATTATGAATAATATGAAATCCTTTCTTTAGTACATGTCCATATTTATTTATCTATTTTTTATTATTTTTATTTAAGGTTAAGGAATACATACACATACACACACCATTGAGTTCCAGTTTTGGCCCTCCAAGGGAAAAGTTTGGGCACCCTTGGTGTAGACCAAGGGTTCTTCACCTTCTGTATCCTGAGGCCCACTTCTGATTGTTAAACACATTTCCAACGACCACCTTCCCAAATAAGTTACAAACTGGGCTCCAACAACATTTTTTCATTTCAAAAACCACTCACCGTGTGTGTCACTGCATCCAGGACATATATGCCTGTAAAGGGTAGACTTGTGGGTACCCACTGAACCCATTTTCATTCAGATATCCTGAGGTCAGGGGTCAAGAGATCCGTCTGAAAATGGCCATGCCAGTTTTCCTCGCCAAAATTTAGTGTATATTTAGAGCGTTATTTAGCCTCCTTTCCCGACAAGATGGCAAGACATGGTTGGGACCAATGAATTCTTTAGGTTTTTTAGTTTCCTATGATACCGGTAGCTTTAAAACTGAGTCCGCTACAACCTCTGAAAGACAGAATAGTGGCCACCGGATTTTGAAGAGGTCAATGTAACCATTTGGCAGGTCCTCCACGGCCCAGTGGTTGAGAATAACTGGTGTAGACTATACTGTAAATTGAAGTCTAGTGTTCCATGTTTTATTTTGAAAAGTCCTACCGGAAGTGGAGGGTGTTAGTTTCGGTTTGACTTGACTCCTACAAAAAGAGAGGAACGGGCGCTTCGGTGGCTACTTGAAGGAAACCGGGGGAAGCTCTCTATCTACAGAAACCGGCTGGGCTTTACATCGGGAACACAACATGCCACAATACCGATGCTGAGCTCGGGTCCAAAACAAACGTATTCACCCCCAGAACCGCGATAGTTTGTCGGCCACGCCCCGGTAAACACCGACCAGAGCCCGGTTAGAACAACCCAGCAGGGCGGCTACAGCAGCGGGCTCAGAGCGGAGAAACAGGCGGCTTGTTTTGGGGGAACCATGAGAGAGTACAAAGTCGTGGTTCTCGGGTCCGGAGGGGTCGGTAAATCCGCGTTAACCGTCCAGTTCGTGACGGGGTCCTTCATCGAGAAATACGACCCCACGATAGAGGATTTCTACCGCAAGGAGATCGAGGTGGACTCGTCTCCGTCCGTGCTGGAGATCCTGGACACGGCGGGGACGGAGCAGTTCGCCTCCATGCGAGACCTGTACATCAAGAACGGCCAGGGCTTCATCCTGGTGTACAGCCTGGTGAACCAGCAGAGCTTCCAGGACATCAAGCCCATGAGGGATCAGATCATCCGGGTGAAGAGGTACGAGAGGGTGCCCATGATCCTGGTCGGGAACAAAGTGGACCTGGAGGGAGAGAGGGAGGTGTCGTCCGGAGAAGGGAAGGCTCTGGCGGACGAGTGGAACTGCCCGTTCATGGAAACTTCAGCCAAAAATAAAACGTCGGTGGACGAACTGTTTGCAGAGATAGTCCGACAGATGAACTATGCCTCCACACCAAATGGCGACGACCAGTGCTGCTCGTCTTGTGTCATTCTTTAAAGAAGAAGAAACAAGAAGGACAACCATAAAAAGTTTTATTCTTTGCTCGGTTTTTAAGTTTGCAATGGTAAGTTTTGAGAGACACTGAAAATGTACTTATTATAAACATGTCCATAATTGTTTTTTTATTTTTTTATTAAAGGGTTAAAGGAATACATACACATACTTGTAAAGGGACATACAGACAACAGCAACAACATGTATAAACAAAAAGAAAAGAAAAAAAAAAACAGGACAACCATAAAAGTTTTATTCTTTGCTAGGTTTTTAAGTTTGCAATGGTAAGTTTTGAGATACACTGGAAATGTAAAGCTGACATGTACTTATTATAAACATGAAATCCTTTCTTTAGCACATGTCCATATATATATATTTTTAAGGTTAAAGGAATACATACACTTACTTGTAAAGGGACATACAGACAGCAGCAACAACATCTATAAACCAAAAAAACGAAAGAAAAAAAAACAGGACAACCATAAAAGTTTTATTCTTTGCTCGGTTTTTAAGTTTGCAATGGTAAGTTGAGACTGACATTAACCTGTACTTATTCTAAACATGAAGTACTTTCTTTAGCACATGTCCATATCTTTTTATTTATTTTTTTTATTTAAGGTTAAAGGAATAAATACACAGATTTTTTTTTTTATTATTTAAGGTTAAAGGAATATATACACATACTTGTAAAGGGGCATACAGACAGCAGCAACAACACATATAAACAAAAAAAAGAAACATAAGAAAAAAAGTACTTCCTGTTGTAATAGTGCAGTGTCAACAGATACGTTCATATTCATATACATACATATTCATATACATACAACCAACCTCATATATATATATATATATACATATATACAGTATATACATATGTCTACAGCTACATGCACATTCATATACATATCCACTTAG
>CAKAOH010025117.1:96933-115583 GCA_916701665.1 Sebastiscus tertius
TGATGTGCCATGAGGAGTCCTGAAAAACCTCATCCTGACTTTCCAGTCAAATTCCTTCCAAGTGGGGCTATTCGTTATTCTATGTCCCTCTCTGCACGGTAGTTCGAGTTTTTATCCGAAATTATAGTGTTCATCTCCAGTTCCCATTTTTCTTTAATGTCCAAGCTGTTATCCATTAGTTCTTCTTGTAATATCTTGTATATATATATATGATATGATCTTCTTTTTAATCGTCCCTTTAATTTTTTTTTTTCTTTTTTTTTTTTCTTTAAGGTTAAAGGAATACATACACATTCTTGTAAAGGCACATACAGATAGCAGCAACAACATATATAAACAAAAAAAAAAGAAAGAAATAAGAAAAAGAAAAGAGAAAAAAAAGTACTACCCGTTGTACATATTCATATACATACAACCAACCTCATATATATATATACATATATACAGTATATACATATGTCTACAGCTACATGCACATTCATATACATATCCACTTAGACACATTTGCTTACACAATTATCTATTCTATTATACAGACAAAAGGGAACAACAACAACATACTGGATAAATGTTCAACTTGGCTTCATTTTTGTTAGTATTAGTGTGTTTTAGTTTACTGTCAGTTCTCCTTTATATAATAAGCCCAGTGTGCCCAGTTTTCACTACAGCATAGCTAAGTCACTTCTATTGTTTTGCTAAGCAGATTTGGGGGAAGTGTCTGACTCATTTTGCAGAACTGGATGGGGCAAGCTGTGACTGACTTAATTAGGTTGACAAAGTTAGTGTTAGTGGTTGAAGCTGCTGTACACCTACAGTGAGTTGTTAGACAAGTTGCTCAATTGGTATTTTCCAGAATGAGGTTAAAGGGAGTCGGGAGATTCCAATGTTCTTGTACGTTGGCCTACATTCAGGCTTTCGACGTTATAGCTTTTAAAAGAAGTGTATTTATACTTTGTCTTGTTGTCAGAGGTTGTTGTAGTTCATTCATGACTCTTCTTCTTCTTATCTCTTGTTTTTTGTTGCAGTGTGTTGCAGCAAGTGTGTACTGTTGAGCTCTTCTTCGTGTCTCACCCTGGCCTTGGAGGAAAATACAGGGAGGAATGCTGCAGGGGGACGAGAGGAGGAGGAGGAGGAAGAGGAGGAGGAGGAGGGGAGCAACTGAGACTCAGAGGGAGGGGTCCACTCTTCAGGAATTCTGCTGGGTTGGAGTATCTTTGCTGCACGATCAGTGTCCACCATTGATGTCAACACGGTGTAGGATCCAGAGTTTCAGCAACACCCCCCTCCTCACCAGTTCAACTGGAACTAAATCCCAAATGGAAAAGATACGGAGGGCAACACTTTAGAGACACTCATAAATGGATATTTCTGTATAAGAAGACAGAGAGTATATTTTGTTAAATAAACTGTGCACAGTCTGGGGGCGGGTAAAGATTTACGGTGATATCTCTGCCCATTTTGGAGCAAATGCCTCCACAAACACTCCAAAATCCTATTTTTTTCTTTTTTTTTTTCCAAAGTCAAAAAGAAGATGACGCCGCTTATCTGCAAAGTGGAGTAAAAAAACGTGACGAGTGCCACTTTTTTTTTGTTTTTCCTTCATCTCCTCTTCAGTGCGAGAGAAGACCTTAACTGAAGTGACACGGGGGACCCGATCGCCCCCCCCCATGTCGAGTGCCTTTCCACAAACAAATCAGCTGTTCAGAGTTTAGTGCCAACCTACACGTATCACCAAAAGAACCCCTTCAAACATGGCAATCCACAATTTAGTGAACTGTTCTTCTGGATAATCTCGTAGGGGTGGAGGCTGAAAAGAAACTACAATAGGCTTTTTGTTCATGGAATGGCGGTTTTTCTGTATGTTTTACGTTGGCCTTTTTTTTTTTTAAAGTCTGAGGTGTTCATTTTTGCAATGTCTGCTTTAGTCCGGCCAAAACATATCTCTTGAAATGCACAGGTACTGGAATCTACCCTAGACGTGACAACAACAACAACGACACCAAACGCTTACCTTTTCCAGACCACTTAAAATTCTGTTTCTGTTTTATTTTGTTGTTTTTAACAGGAAATGTGATGATGTACCGTTGACAAATCTAACCTGATTGTACGTTTAACTGCAGACCAGCCCTTTAACAACGGGGCTGTCTGTTTTAAAAAAAAAAAAAACAAGACTTTTAATACAAATTGCATTTTTAAAAAAAAAAAAGAACCCAGGCTGTGTTTTTCTCTTTGTTGACTTGTTTCGACGTGTTAACCACAATGGGCTAACTGCCAGTTTGCTGATCCTAAACAAAGTTGTTCATGAGCGGTTTGGACAAGAGTTTATCATTGCTTAAACAGCTTAGTACGTTTGAATACACACAAACAACTGGATTACCACAATCACCCACGGTAATACAGTAGGTCAAAGAGTAAATGTGCATAATTTACCGTAACATCACTTCCCACAAAACCCAAACTCACATGAGGTGTTTGACAGTTGAGGCTAACCCAAAGGCTAACAGGAAATAGGAGCACAATAGGAACATGCAATGTGTTTTATGTTGACAAATTTACTTGGCCACCTTAATGGAAGTTTTATTGCGTGCAGTTGTAACATGAAAGCGATTTTTAGTCCCCAAAATCTATTTTTCTACTGCGGCCTAGTCATGCTTTTTTTTTTTTTTTCTTTCTCAAACACAAGACTTTCCGTGTGGTTAACGCTGAGAGACCACTGTGAAAATCAAAAAAGCTGATAGAAACCAGACCGAGGTGTGTACACACGGTATGACGAGTTTGAAAAAGAGATGAGTAACTCACCTCTGTTAGCCTGTTGCTGTGTTTACATGACACTGGTTAATCTAAGCATGGTTATTGTCAAGCTATTGCAACGTCCGCGTTGAAAACAGCAGGAATTTCTGTAAAGAGATACTCAGATTTGACTCTTTGATGAACCTGATGAGACGTTTTCACCATCAAAAAAGATGAAAACACCTCTATCTAGTCATCGTTCTAACATGCATTAATAGATGAGGCCAGCCAGGCTCTGCAGCTCCAGAGAAATGTCTCTTTTAACTGTGTGGGTGCAGTGTGTGTGTGGGTGTATAGTGGTGTGATGTGGAGAGAGAGGGCCGGTAAAGGCTGTGCAGGCCCCCGCTCTGCTTCTGTTTACCTACAGGGATTACCTAGCCCCGGCTGGCTGGCTGGCTGGCTGGCTGGATGGCTGGCTGGCTGGTGGACTGCAGCAGTATGGCTTGAGGGCTGGGGGGGAGTTTTGGGGGTGGGGGGTAAACAAACCGCTTCACATAGAGTCCAGTCTTTCTGAGGGTGGATAGATACGCGCTGGTCTTCCAGCTTGTGTATGTGTTGTATTATGGTATGTGCTTTTTCTGATCATGTGTGTCTGCCTGTCACTGTCCTCCTGCACAGGCTCAGACCACACTGGGACTGTGTGTAGGCTATCTGGCTATCTGCGCCTGTTAGCCAGTGGAAACTATATGGTATCATATGTATTCTTTGGCGTTGGCTGCACCATGTGACCGTGGGGCATGGTGGGGAGGTCAGGCTACAGGGTTCTGTGAGGGGGCAACTCAGCGCGAATATTAACATCCAACAGGTGCGATTGAACAGTGGTGTAATTGCTGGGCAATATGATTGAAATCAATATTGTGGTATTAATTAGACTTCATGATAATGATTGGGGCTGTCAAAGTTAACACGTTAACGCAAATTCGTTTTAACGCCACTATTTTCTTTAATGCTTTAACGCAACCCCCGTTAGTTTGAAAGCTAGTGTCAAGATATTGGCATCATATGAAACTAGAAAGAACCTAAGGAATCCTTTGGCACCAACCACGTCATACTAGTTTGTCGCAAAGGAGGAAAAATAACTCTAACTAAATATTGGCGAGGAAAAACTGGCATGGTCTTTTTCAAAGGGGTCCCTTGACCTCTGACCTCAAGATATGTGAATGAAAATGGGTTCTACGGGTACCCACAAGTCTCCCCTTTACAGACATGCACACTTTATGATAATAGCATGCAGTTTGGGGCAAGTCATAGTCAAGTCAGCACACTGACAGCTATTGTTGCCTATAGGGCTTCAGTTTGCCATGTTATGATTTGAGCATATTTCTTTATGCTAAATGCAGTACCTGTGAGGGTTTCTAGACAACATTTGTCATTGTATTGTTCATTGATTTCCAATAATAATATATACTGTATACATACATTTGCATAAAGCAAGCATATTTGCCCACTCCCATGGTGATAACAGTATTAAATACGTGACAAATCTCCCTTTAAGGTACATTATGAACAGATAAAAAATGCGTGATTAATTTGCGATTAACTATGGACAATCATGCGAATAAACCATTTTAAATATTTTAACCGATTGACAGCCCTAGTATTGATTATATATACCACAATATACTAAATGTATGCCAAATCCAATGTAAAAAAAATAATCAAATGTATGCATATTGTAGTGAACTGCTGCTATGCATTATATCTGACAAAACTCATGGTGATGTAATTTCTTAAGTTACAATTTTAAATCATTAATTTAGGCATTAGAATTTGCTAAATAATAACACAGTCTTATCCATATCACCACAATATTGATGGTGAACAGTGATATTGCCTGTCCCTACTGCTTATATACAACAATCTTAACGGTATTTTCAGATTTGTTTTCTGCGTGTGAGCAGAAAACTATGTGCATATACACACACTAGGTCTATTTTTCTCACTCCCTGAGGCTGAAAATTCTTCAGCTTAATATTTGGTTTCTGTGTAGAGGTGTTCGCGTGGCGTTGCATAGCAGATCTCAGATCTCCCTTACAAACACCACAAGCCGTGGCTTCTTTTTTTACAACTATTTACTATCTGTGTAAAGTCGAGGCTGACGGCAGGTTTCCTCTAAGAGCTTTGACACAGGTTGTGTGATTAGACATGAACAGAACTGAAGTTGAACTCAAATAATGTAGTTCAACCGGTGGTGGATGAGAGGGCGAAGTTACAGCTCTGCCCCAGATACTGTAAATGTACACCCCCCAGCTTCTGTGTCTTGCTGTGGTATAAACATCTGATAGCAGAAGAATTTGCCCTTTGGAGCGAAAGGGGCCTGTTGAGTTCCTGTTTCGTTTAATCTATCTTTTTCTAAGGAGGAGAAGGTGAAAGTTTCACTTCCTGTCCCTGTTTTTTTTTTATTTGCACAACTCAGCGCTAATGTTGTCTCTGTGTGGTTGTGAGTTTAATCGGTTTCAGCCTATTAGATATTAAGTTTCAGCATGATTTTTGAAGCCACATGTTGGCATACCTGAATGTTTCTTTTATTATTATATAAACACATTTATTTAAGGCTATTTTCTATTGGTTACAGTTGCAGCTCAACAGGAAATCCGTCATATTCAGGTTTACAGATGGCCCGGCTTGTCAGTGGTTTGCTGGTCATGGGAGACGGTCATGTGATGTGGTTGCCATGGTTAAGGGGGGTTGGGATGTGGTATGGTTGCTTCGGGTGGCCTCGTGACCTATGCGAGTTCAGTCACTGCTGGAATGGTGACTGTAAGAGAGGAGGGTGTCGCTCTCTTTGATCATCTTTCTCTCAGTTTACCATAAACGTATATTTTCTTTTTCTCGTGACAGGAAGCGCGGTTTTACTTGTTAAGCAAATTTCTGCTGCATCAAGAGAATTGCAGATGCCCATTTTACAGCCTTATAGCTAAACAATTCCCTCCTCCATGGTTGCAATAAACTACATATTGATTTTTTTTAATGATTAAGATGTTGTTTGCCGCACACATCTGTGGAGTCTCTCTTTTTTTTTTTTTTGCTGTTGGTAGCAGTTGCTCTGACAGGAAGCTCCGTTGCAACAGAGGCAGTGAGAGTGGGTGGTGTGTGTTTGCATTTTTTACATGGGACTTAATCACTATATAGGCTCCTCGCTGAATTACAGACTTCTCTTTCTCTCCCAGCGTCATCGCGCTATTTTTGCCGGCTCTGTTGTGTTCGAGTGTGTGGTTTTCGCCTGGTTTTCTTGGCAGATGTTGCCTGTTATGTACTGTATCTCTGTGTGCTCTCTGAAATCCATTTCTCTTTCTCTACATGTTGCTTATTTTGATGATGAAAAATGCATGTGACTGTGCTTGCATTTTTAGTTTATACGTGTGGCAGCATTGTTAATAGTTTGTGTCGCAGTCATTTCTTTTCGTGTCAAGCATTACCATAACAACACAGGAATAACCATTCACTCCTTGTTTGTCTTCCCCTAGAAGGCTGAATGAGCTTTGTTTTTCCTCTCTTTCAGTCACACATGAACACACACACACACACACACACACACACACACACACTGCAGTTAACCCACGTTGTGCACATCTAAACCCACTGCAGTTGAGATTCCTGCAGCATTCCAACACCAAGACTTTGTCCGGACACATGCAGCAGAGGCATCGTTTTAGCCTTTGTTGTATCATGTCAGTTTTCCTCAGAACAGTGGGCTGGATTAGACCTGTCAGTTTCCTTATTTTACTGCAGTTATTACTTAGTCCAAGAGATTTAGTTTAATCTTAGTTCGTATTATTATCATAATCTTTGACCATAATGCATTTTAAGTGTCATATCTTATCATACGATTGTGAGAAAGTGGAGAAAGTACAGCCGTTTTGGAGTTTTTTGGAGCGCTGCTGTCTTACTCTGTACAGAAGTGTGAGCTTGATGGTGTTAAAGCTTCAGTAGGCAGAATGTTTTTGACATCATTGGAAACAAATTCCATAATAAGCTTTCAGCATATTATAATTCAAGTGTTCTGAGAGACAACTAGACTTTCAGGCTTTAAATAAACTAGCCCGTGACGGGAGACTTTCAGTGATAGAGCGTTCCTATTGAGCTGTGCTCCGGCTGGTGGGCGGTGCTTGGTATTTCCTCAACTGATCTCAACATGGCTTCCGGCTTCCACAAACTTTCTAATTTTCCAGCTAAACAGTACACTACAAGATGTTTGTGAAAACATGTGAGGCGAGAAATAGGCATTACAGTAACAGAATATTGATTCATATTTGATCAGCGCTGTCTAGTTTGACCGTTTGATCGGAGTTCGCAAGTGATTGACAGCTGCTCAGAGACGGCAAGGCTCCAGCTCGGCTCTGATTTGTTGTTTTCCTCCGGTCTGTGAAATCTTGCAGATGCCGTTAGGAGCACCGGAGGACACAGAAGCACATGATTTTTTTTTTCAGATTACCTGTCTCATGCACTACTTTCAGGATATAGTAACCGTTTTATAAAAATAACTTTTTTTTAATCATATTTGCCTCAATTCGACCCACTGCTGCTTCTGGTGTGATATCTTGTCATACGATTGTGAGAGATCTTCAAAAATGCAGATTTTGCTGGAGAAAAAAACAGTCGTTTCGGAGCGCTGCTGTCTTTCTCTGTACAGAAGTGTGGGCTTGATAGTGTTAACTAGTATTTCTCATTGTGTATGTCTACCAGACTGAGTAAACATAACAAGTGTCAGCTGACAGTAAGAAGTGTCATGATCAGTAATCCATTAGTTTCTTCATTCAGCTCTCTCGGTAAATCAGGGAGTGGCCTTCTCATTCAAAGCTGACTGTGTTGAGATGGGAATGCCCCGGAATTCCTCTCATTCCTGTCATTCCTTCAACTGTAATGTCTGGACATGTCTTTATAGCCTGAGCTGAAAGAGAGAGAGAGAGAGGGATGGATCGGGGGAGAAAGTTTGGATGTGACAAGGAGTGATATGTGTTCTTTGTGGTTCATTTTGGCCTTACAGTTTGCCCTTCAAATCTGATTGGAGATTACTTTTTCTTGTTCTCCAAAGCTTTCCTTGTTTTGTGTTTGATCACAACTCTGATAGATGGATGGATATCACCAAGAAACTACAACAGACAAAAAGGTAGAGAAAGCCTGAGAAAGCAGATAAAGGCTAAAAGAGAGAGAGAGCAGGGTCGGTCTAAACAGGCCTTGAGACACCGCCCCACTGTGTCACAAGATGGATCCCACTGGGCACGCAGTCAAACTGCTCTTTATACCCATCTTTAGATAATCATAGCACAGTTGCCTTGGTTCGCACCAGAGCTCGATCTGGAAAGGAAACTAGGCCAAATGAGGCAGCCAGACAGGACTAGTTACTCGCAACGTCCCCTGTGTGGATAAATAGCTTTTGTTCACTGGTGTCAGAGAGGACCAGGAATGCTTAAAGACCTGATTGGGTTCAGTTACAATCAGTGGTTTAATTATGATGATGGGGGGAAAAAATCAGGTCAATAAGTTTGTGGAGGCATGGCAGAGTGCAATCTGATCTTTCAGTAGGTATGATTAAATATATAATTGGCATCTTGAGCTGCCTTGATACATTTTCTAATTTAAAGAGGACCTATTCTGCTTATTTTCAGGTTCATACATGTATTTGGGGTTTCTACTAGAACATGTTTATATGTTTTAATGTAAAAAAAAAACTTTACTTTTCTCAAAGCGGCTGTGCTGCAGCACCTCTTTTCACCCTCTGTCTGAAACGCTCTGTTTGAGCTCATGCCCCGCCCTCCTGAAAAGCCCAGTCTGCTCTGATTGGTCAGCTGGTCTACTATTGTGATTGGTCAACCGAACCAAACTCTTCGGACTCAACACTAGCTCAGCTCAAACTAGATTTGTTTGAGGGCGTTCCAAACTGGCCTCTAGGCAACATTTTTTACTCGGTGACATCACCACGCTACGGAAAGAAAGATGTGACTTCAAGCGAGGCATTTCAGGCAGTTCAGGAGCACTGTTTCTGTGGGGGAGAGTAACTCCCTTTGGAGTGGAGCTTTGTAACTTTGCAGATCTTTTGCTTGCACAAAAAAACATGTAACACACTAAAAGAAAGAGGAAAACCACAAAAGCATAATAGGTCCCCTTTTAAAAGGTATTAAGACTTCCAGTAACATCTCTGATAGCATGTTGTTACCTTTGGTCTGAGTGAGTCAGGCGCTGTGTCAGTCACTTGGCTGCTGTTGCTCTCCAGCAGGCCTCAGATGTAGCTCCTGAGGTTTGGGTGTGGTTTTCTCACTTGAACGACAGGCTGGGTTTCTCTGCTGGAGGACTTACAAGAAGTGAATGGCCTTGAATACTTCCTTGTAGTTTGTTGGTGCGCCCGTTTGATCATAGGCCTGCATCAGATTTTTAGAAGTGATGCATTAGGTCACATTTAGGGAAGGGAAAAGGACATCATTTGGACCCGACCGTGCTATTTGTGTGATTTTGGAATGCTTGGGTGAAACCACAGAAGAGCAAAGTTAGAAATTTTAAACTATTGGTTGTGATAATGCCCTGGGAGATTTATTTGTGTGATATAATAATACCCACACCCCCTAACCGCTGCCAACCCCACCACAAGGACGTCTCAGGGCACAGCTAGCAAAAACACAGCATCTCTGGATATGGATTGGGTTCTACCAGCTATTTGTAAATCCATTACAGTTTGTGTGTGAAGTTATACTTAAAAACTACTAGCTAGTTTCCAACAAGTGGTTTACTAAATCAGGTTGCATCTTCAAAACTTAAAACTTTTTTGAAGCTAGTTAAGACTAGCTAATCTGTAGCACCATCCAATGAAGTCACTGTAGCATAGCTGCAAGTAGCTTCTTTAGTAAATAATAACAGTTTTAGTGGGACAACAGGGGCGAAAGTAACAACCAGTTCTTCGTGAATGTAGGTATTACTTTGTTTTAGGGCTGTCAGTCGATTAAAATATTTAATCGCAATTAATCCTATGATTGAACATAGTTAATTGCGGTTAATCGCAAATTAATCACACATTTTTAATGTTCAAAATGTACCTGTCAAGTATTGGGTGTTGGCAAATATGCTTGCTTTATGTAAATGTATGTATATATTTATTATTGGAAATGAATTAATAACACAAAACAATGACAGATATTGTCCAGAAACCCTCACAGGTACTGAAATTAGCATAAAACATATGCTCAAATCATAACATGGCAAACTCAAGCCCAAAAGGCAACAACAGCTGTCAGTGTGTCAGTGTGCTGACTTGACTATGACCAAAACTGCATGTGATTATCATAAAGTGGGCATTTCTGTAAAGGGGAGACTCGTGGGTATACATAGAACCCATTTTCATTCACATATCTTGATGTCAAGGGATCCCTTTGAAAATGGCCATGCCAGTTTTTCCAGTTTGGACTGTTATCCTTTCGCAACAAGCTAGTATGACATTTTTCTAGTTTCATATGGTGCCAGTATCTTCAGTCTAGCTCTAAAACTGAGCCCCCTACAACCTCCGAAAGATCAAATAGTGGCCTGGCCTGTCTGGTTTTTAAGAGGTTAATTAAAAATCACAAGTTGCGTTACTGCGTTAAAGAAATTAATGGTGTCAAAATGAATTTGCTTTAACACATTATTATTGCTTTAACTTTGGCAGCTCTACTTTGGTTTTTATCTTTTATACATGCATACGTAGTGTGTTTCAGAGTTAGTTGTATTTATGCCGTTTAGAATCAGTGGGCATATATATATGCTAACCTACCTGACATTAATTTCTCATGTAGTCTAATGATATCGGCCTCATGTTTTGTAATTGGAGGTCAGATGTTACTCTTCGATCTAAACATGTCGTATATTAGCACGCTGACATTAGCATTATCGGCTGGTTCGCTTATCTCCACAACATTTACACCTACTGAGTTTAAATCCTTTCTAATCTTTTTGTGATGCAAAGAAAATCTCCACCCAGTAAACACGGTTCTAACTCGGCTCAGTTTGAACATACTTGAAGAGCCAGTTCATCTGGCTCCTGGTGGGAGTTAATGCGGTTCTACGGACACTACAGCGGGACAGGATGCTGGATGTCAGTGGGTTCTGAACCTTGGCCTTCTGGTGAAAGAAATCTGTCTTCACTCACCATGTTATTCTGCTTCCCGCTTCGCTCAGGAGTTGAACTTTTTCACACACACGTAACTTGCAATCAGCTTCATCTTCCTGCCCTGCTTTTCCTTTCCATCCCCTCTTCCCCATCTGCTAGATCTGTGGTCAGAAGAGGGTTTGTGGCATCCTCCTCCAGGGCCTGATCCCGGGGTCACGTGACTGCCTCCCACCACTCTGGCATTGCCCTCCTGTCACCACGGCAACGTGAGCATCCTGACTAACATGCTATGACATCCGTGACCTTCCTCCCCCATTTGCGATCCCATTTCTTTTTCTCATTCCATCATCTTTTCCCCACCTCGTCTACTGAGTTTCTGACTGTTGTCATCATTACTCCATATTCTGTCGTTCCCGACACTTCTTCTTACAATTTGGTTTGTTACGCCTTTCTAGGAAATTGCCACTTTGTGCTTTTTCAGTTCAGGGTGTGCGTTTTCCTTGGTGTGGTGAGAACTGAAGAGGCTTTTTTAGATAGATACCATGTTACTCTCTAGGTGTGTGTATGTAGTTATTTACTCCTCTTCTGTCTCAATTCGTCTTCTTTCCATCCCCCAGTTATGAGTCCAGATTCATCATCAAACTTTTCTCTCGAGGCAGGCTTACGCAACATCTCTTTTATAACCTGAGTAACCGGGGGGCAGAAAAAGAACCTTGTGGGAGAGAGCAGCTACAAAAAGACGAGCTGAAGTTGTCACGTATAGTGAGAAGAAGTATGTGCGTAATGCCTTATTGCCTTGTTTATGTGAACTCTGAGGATACAGTATGTGTTTGTCATCTTGTCCCAGTTAGTGTGGATATCTCCCACGTTTTCAACCCAACATGTGGTAATAACGCCATTGATGATGCCAAAATGTCATGTTCATAACTTCCCTCAAACCATCACATTACCAAAAACAGTAAATCAGCTCATCCACACCCACTGGCTTCCAAAAAGGCTCGTATTTTTGCGGTGGCTTCTTAGATAACATTAAACTCATCTTGCTGTCTTTAAATGAAACAAACAAATCAAGTTTTCCTGGATTTTATTTGCTAACCAACCAGGAAATAAACCCTTAAATTTCAAGGAAATGGAAAATGTAATATTATTACTGAAGAATTTGTGGCCTATTTTTTTATTCTTGTTTTTATTCTTTTTTTAAAATATTATTTCTTATTTGGATTCTTGCAAACACCTTCCAAACAGTCAGTACATACAGTATACATACATATACAGTATACTCAGATAAACTTTGCCCTGAAAAGTAAAAAATCAGAAACATAAAGTTGCACAAAAAAATAATATATATATATATATATATATATAAAAAATAATATATATATATTTTTATTAATTAAATTATTATTATTATTATTATTATTATCATCATCATCCTTTTTTTCTTTTATTTTCTTTTTTTTACAGTTTATTGTTATTATTTTCTCACAGCCAAGGTGTCATTGTTATTTACCTTTCGGAAACATTTTCCAAATATGGTCCTGATAGGAAGTGGCATCAGTGACAAATAAGTATGTGGCACAGCTGACTGTTCACTTATAGTTTACCCTGTGAAATTACACAGCAGCCCCACCCAGAATGCCAGAGTATCTGTCTCACGCACCAACACACTGCAGCAGGAAGTGAGCATGACGACGCAGTAGTCGGAACCAAACATTCATACCTCTTCAGCCAAATCACTGTTAACACATAACAACAGATCATTACGACATGAGTCACACGTCGGTCTCTTTCATTTTCGCCGAAACCGCTGTGATAATTTTGTGCTGACAAGGTACACTGTGTTAACATGTGCAATAGCACCTGCATGTACACTCATTGTTCCCACACGCTGGAGCATAATGATCATACATGAAACTGTCATTATTATGTTGTAGATGTAGCGACTGTCCCAGATATGACCCTGTACATTGAATTGAATTCTGGGAATTTTGGAGAAGCTAGGCTCTGAGGAAATTACTCATATCCTGTGTGGAGCTGTGGAAGAGGAAGTCTCCTGTGACACTGGGAACCTCCAGTCTACTGACCCACATCACTGGGCTCTGGATCCCGCTGCTCTAACGGCTGCCAGCACTATTGCTTTGCAGTGTTAAAGAACATACTTTAGACCCATTGAATTTTCTTTGTAGTCATAATTCTGGTCATTAATTGGAGAACATGTTGCATTGATATGTTGCTGCAGTTATACTTAAAGGTGTCCTGTGGAGTTTGCATGTAAACAAACAACAGTTGGGTTTATATTCAGTGTTTACAAATCACATTTGGATACTTGAGGCTTGTCAAACATGTTAAATGTGCTTCCTTCCTCGTGAAACATCTGCAAAGGCGATTTTTAAAACATGTTTTGAAACTTGCATTGTTTACATTGGCTAGCAGTCTTTCTCTTCCCTGCCCTTTGCTCGTGCTTTTCTGTGTTTCTTGGCATTGGCATCATTTTTTTGATCACTGGAAAAGCATGAAACTGCCACCGGCATGCATATGGGTCATCAAAACATTGCTCTGTATCAGTAGTGTTCAAAAACTCAACAAGGTAGGCTATCTTTAAGGTGCTTAAAGGTGCTAAATTCAATATCTGCAGCATTAATATAGCACCAAACAACCATTTCCTATGTAAAGATATAAAGGATTAATGTCTACCTGAGCAGAGAATGAATTCCCTCTGAGTGTGTTGTAATCCGAGCTTCTCTGTGCTTTGTTGACAGAGCCGGGCCGGCCACACATGCTTTTAGTGCATGTTCGTGCGTGTTTGTGCATGTGGGGCGGAGCTCAATGTAGAGTGGGTTGCCTACCAATCGGAAGGTCGGAGGTTCGAACCCCAGCTCATCCAGGCCACATGTTGAAGTGTCCTTGAGCAAAACACTGAACCCCAAATTGCTCCCGAAGGCTGTGCCATCGTGTGTGTGAATGATTATTTAGATTAGATCCTGATGGGCACGGCAGCCTCTGTCATCAGTGTATGAATTTGTGTGTGAATGGGTGAATGCTGACCTGTTAGTGTAAAGCGCTTTAAGTGATCGGAAGACTAGAAAAGCGCTATATAACTGCAAGTTCATTTACCATGTGAGCTTGCCCCACTGGCTAGCTCACGGCCGCCACTCTGCACTGCTCTCATAAGATAATGCAGTCCAAACCCGCGGCATTGTCGCGGAAGCGTAACACCCACCCTCCGGTTGCCCCTCAGGTAAACACTGTTATCTCTGTCTTCCGGCTCGCCGTCGCCATGTTGAGAGCCGTTGAGAGGCAATAGAAATGCTCCCAATCCCGTATTTAGCACCTTTAATAGTGCATTCATGCAGTGATGGCACAATGGAAGGACAAACCTCCTGTTAACCTTGGGAGCATTCACGCTATATTCCAAGACGGTTACCCCCCACTGTTAACCTTGTAGTCAAACCAGATCTTAAATTAGCTTATTTTGTTGAGTTTTATATTTGTAAACCATTGCAACCAGAAACAAACGATAGGATATTGCTCGATTCAAATCAGCTGAATTGATTCTATTAGTGTTAATGTATTTTATTTAGATGTAACTGCCAGCGATTGTGGCTGTGCAGCCATATTTCCAGCGGTGTGTTGAAACATTTGTAGTTCTTTGCTGCAACTGTCAGAATTCCTAATATCTCAGACTCAGTATTACGACTCCGAGGCGTCTTGGGTTTTCCCACTGGGGTGGATGTAATAATGGTCTGATCGATATGACGTGAATGTGGTATAACTCTCACGGTCAGTTCAAGTCCCTCAGTGCCAAAATCTCCAGCCTCCAGTACAATAGTGGCGCAATGTCGGGTGTGTGTGGTATCCAATTTGAGACCATTGTAGCCATTTTCCTCCATTACGACAGATCACACTCTCAGTGGTATGATCTAACTCAGCCAATGTCTGCCTGTGAAAATTACATCCAGCCCCGCTGACTTTTTTTTTAAAGGTGTCAAAATGATATTTGCAGTCTGTTGGTGCTCATATGCAAATATCTTGCTGGGCTACAGGCACAATAAGATAACTGAAAAGCATGTTAACAGATGGGAGCTGCACATAAATCTGGAGCTCAGTGCTCCTTTTCTGCCTTTGGCACCCTGTGCTTGGTTACAAAGTAATTTGCTGATCAATGGGTGTGCTCAAATTCACTGTCTGGCTGCTGAGATTTCAGCGTGTCCTAATCCTGCTGCCTGTGGGCTTTTACCAAAAGAAAACACGAGGACAGATAAAATATATACCCCCCGGGAGATCAATTTTTCATCATCACAGGCAACTGAAATCAAAAGCAGAAGGTGGGAAAAACCTACTGTTCCCTGAGAAGATTGCACACTGACTGGCTTCACGTGGAGCCGGCGTCTTGGGCTCGATGTGGCAGTTTTACTAAAACAAGTTACTATGGGCAACGCAGCCTCGAGCACAGCTCCATGTACAACTGCACGATACTGTCCAACATAATAATTGTCACATGTGTCATATGATGTGAGACTGAATGGTGACCAGTGTTGGTGATCAGTGCGCTGACAGGAAGGAAGGGTGTCTCCATCTAAGACTTCCTGTCCTGCTGTGTGACTCAGTGTCGGTCCTTGTGCTGCTCTTTTCCTTTTCCCTTCACTCTTCTCTTCCTCCCTCCCTCAGGCCATGCCTAAGCCTATCCTCACTCTCTTCTCTGACTCACATTTTTCTTCATTTACTTTATTAGCTGCGGTTGGACCATCTGTCAAGGTGGTTTTGGAAGGTCAACATGTTATTGACAAGCTGCTTAGTGCGAGAGTCATTCTTTTATAATATCTTGCGCCTCCAGGTGTTTTAGCCCGTTACAGGAACAATGTTTAACTTATTTGCCAAGAGTTTGATGAGAGGATATATACCAGAGGAAAACATGCACATTCAGTAGATTCCCTCCAATATGTACTTTTTCAAAAAAATGACTTGCTCCCGCACACACTTTTCTGTGCTTTATTAGTCAACGTTTCGGTCAACAAGGACCATCATCAGGACATTAAGAAGATTAAATGGGGGTGTGTGTTCTTTTAAACACCACCAAATCAATGTGATTGGAGGATTGGAAGTGTCTGCCATCCCTATTGGTTGAGGAAGTGACGTCATCACATATCCATTGCACCATGAAAAAAACAGGAAGAGAAGAGAAGAAAAATACATGTCAAACAAAGAACATCAACCTGCGAAACTGTGACATTTTTTTCCATGGTGCAATGGATATGTGATGATGTCACTTCCTCAACCAATTGGGATGGCAGACACTTCCAATCATCCAATCACATTGATTTAGTGGTGCTTAAAAGAACACACACCCCCATTTTATCTTCTTAATGTCCTGATGAAGGTCCTTGTTGACCGAAGCGTTGACTAATAAAGCAGAGAAAAGTGTGTGCGGGAACAAGTTGTTTTTTTGAAAAAGATATATACCATTCTCATGTCTACACGGTAAAAGTGACGCTACTTCCAGAAGCCGATTAGCTTAGCTTGGCACAAAGACTGCAAACACCTAGCTTGAGTCTGAAAAGTGAAGCCAATACGGAGGTGCCTTAAACTTGCATTCTTTCTAATAGCCAGCAGGGGGCGACTCCTCTGGTTGCAAAAAGAAGTCAGATTGTATAGAAGTCTATGAGAAAATGACCCTACTTTTCACTTGATTTATTACCTCAGTAAACATTGTAGACATGAGTTTATGGTCTCAATCGCTAGTTTAAAGTCTTCTTCAATACAGCATGATGTTCATTTAGTAAATTATGGTCCCATTTAGAGTCAAATAGACCATAAAGCAGGGGATGTTTTAGGGCGCGGCTACCTTGTGATTGACAAGTCGCTACCACGCGTTGTCCGGTCTGGGAGTTGTCCGTGTTCTCGTCTAACAACTTTAACCCTTTCAAAATAGATTTTCAGTTCATGAAATTGTAACATTTCGGTTGCCTAAAAATGTCTTGACGTGTCACGTCTGGTGACAAAAAACCAAGATGGCGACAAAGTAAAATGCCGAACTCGAGGCTTCATAATGGCAGTCCACAAACCAATGGTTGACATTACTGTGACTATGTCCACTTCTTATATACAGTCTATGGCCTAAACCTTAACCAGAGCATTGTCAACTCATAAAACGGGTTTATTTTTCAACAGTATTTTCTGACGGTTATATCGTCCTGCTGATAGCGGGCGTCAGATCAGAAAACACTTCTATGAGTCACTCTAGAGGGTGTGAACAGACTATGTATTTTGGTCCAAAGGTATACGGTATAAGGTATCTACCTACTGGAATATTTCTTGGCTGGGTACATGATGGCAAGACTCCAGGAAGTCACTGTGCCCAAGAAATAGTCCAGCACATAACCCCCCGTAAAACCGCAAATTATCATTTTTACACTTTTGTTTATATAAATAGATATAATATGATAATTAGTGAGCTTCAGAGCTGCTGGTAGACAGATTTTCTTGCCTTTAGACAGAGCCATGCTAGCTGTTTCCCTCAGTTTCTTGTCTTTAGTAGCGTCTCATTTACCATACACACAGGAGTGGTATCAGTTTTCTCTTCTAAAGGCCGTTACACACGAACAGCATTGTCTTATGAATACTTTCACACAGAGCGCTAATATCGCACATTGAAAAATCAACATACTTTTTTTTGGAACGAGGTCGATTCTTTGAGCTTTGCACCCCAAATAGAGACATCAAGCGGAACCGGTTGAGTTGTGTCTATATTTCCAAAACAACAACACAGAGGCTCCGTAATCCAAGATAGCAAACTTTATTCCTTGTGTTCTTACCTGTCACAATAAAAGCCCAAGTCATGTAATATTCACAGGCGAGCATTTTGCATTTTTGTGTTGTTTATTCGTCACGCCCCCGGCAAGAAAGCGCATAAGCATATTTCCCAAAATCAAACTGTTTCTTTCAGTCGTGTTCTGCATAATAAGACTCCACACAACACCAAAATCCACAATCCAGTACGTCTTCAAAGCTGTTATCCACATGTAACAGAACTTCTGTGGTACTAAGAGACTACAAAAACAACAAAGCCCCGTGAATTCACAGGGATGATTACTTAAACAGGCACATCTCATCTGCAGTATCTTCATTTCTTCCCTTGATCCTCTTTCAATTTGGAACTGCAAGTTGACTCCGATCGTGATAACACTGATTGATATCTGGGACGTGTATCGCGCGAGCGTGCGAATTGTCAGCTGTAATGAGATACCATCCAATTAAGAAGGTGGGTAGTAGGCCTAATCATCACAGGCAACAGTCTGTCTAAAACAATCTAAAACCAATCAATAAACCAGATTGAGCAAATGAGTGCAGGAGAGGGAGAAAAGTGTTGGAGACGAGTTGGAGGTGACAGAGGAGAGGGAGGGGAGAAAACACAGGGATATATGAGGGGACGAGAGGAGAGGCCAAACTGCAGGTCTCTCATTCAGGGCTAATGCTATTAGTGTCACCGTGCAGGCGGATCATATGACACAGAGTCATTATTGCTCTTTATTTATTTACCCTGACACACACACACATAAATTCCACCATGTCACACATCCTGGAGTTCCCCCCCTGGTACACTGTAAACAATTGCTGTTAAATTACAGCAGGATTTCAACAGTATTAACCTGTTATTGCTCAAAACAGTGCTTTACTGTTAACACAAAAGAAAACCTGTTAAATTACGCTCATCGTTTTTTAACTGAACTATAATGCATTCTTAAAAAACATCACTTTACTGCTGATCAACTGTCTAAAGGATCATCAG
>CAKAOH010025118.1:0-17442 GCA_916701665.1 Sebastiscus tertius
ACTGAATGGAAATGAGGATAAATGATGTAAAAGGTATAAAAGACAGACTCTCCTTCTCTCTCTGACTTTAACTGGATACTTAATAAAAGTTAATGAGTGAAATAACAGATCATCAAAAGAAAACTCTTTCTAATAAATGAAGAAAGTTGACTGAGGTCTGTTCGTTGTCAGGTTTTATAAACCCCTCTCCCTGTCTGACTCCTTCAGTGACGGTGTGTGAAACAGAGATGCTGCAGGTTCTCCTGCTGCTGGATCACTTCACCATCAACATGGTCCGTCTGTTATTCACACCTACAGTTAACACAGATTATAACTAGACGGTGAATCAGAAGACAACTAAACTATAAATCTTGTAATCTGTGATCTGTCTTCACTCCGGTATGAAACTCAGTGATGTTGATGTATCAGATCAGTCTGATCGGCGCAGCGTCCAATCAATAACTGATATCCAATAAGGGGGCGTGTCAGTCGGTGATAAACTTCCGTGGAGGAGATGCTGGAGGATAGACTGGTGTATCCTCGGTCCTCGCTCCTCGATCCTCGCTCCTCGATGCACATTTTATGAATTGGGACGTCCTTCAAGATGGAGGACTGAGATCAATTTCCGGGTCACAGCCGGAGGATCGAAGAGCGAGGAGACGAGGAGGCGAAAAATGATTAAATGAGATGCAGCTAAGGAAAAGGAAAGCACAATAAACACAAGGAATAACTGGAGGCACAGCCGTAGCACCAGACTATAAACAGATAAAAAGTTATCGACCAGTTCATCATGAAGAATTACATAGCAAATGAACCAACAGCAAATATTATGACTTTAGATTTAGATTCCAGTGTAGGGTTGTTTGACTAGAGTGACCCAAATAATTCCAATAAAGTCATTTGAAAGTCCAAAAACAAAAGATTTATTAAAATATAAGAGATGTAAGCACTTTCAAAATCCATTGCATGTTTTTGATTAACAAATAATCATATATTGAACCATATTTGTCTGCGTTTAAAATTTCAAAACAAACATTTTCACTGCGGTCAAAAAACTGTACAACACAATAGGGGCCCACACCAGAATATACGATGCGGTCTAATGGAATACACGTAACAACAAATCTTTTTTTGCTCTAACAATGACAAACAATGGCAGCCTTAATATAGTTCTCACCATCCCAGAGACACAATATTAAAACCTCAATGGAAATGTACGCGTTTATAATGAAAAACCAGCAAGCAACTGCTTAATAAATGAAAGTGACTTGTTACTTTGCCTGATGTGAGATGAAGACAATGAAAAAATGTAGTTCACAAACAAAATCTTCGTCAAGGGGCTAAATCCTGAATGAGTTTCTATTTTCCATAGATAGAGTATTTTATTAATCCCAATAAAAACATGGTGGTGTTAGAGCAGCCAAGTCACTAAAAAACAGGAAACAGATCAGATAAGGGAATTTAACAAGGCTGGTGTAAAATGGTAAACAACCAATAATAACTATTGTTGCTGCATTTGTGTTGTGATGCAGAGGGCTGTGTGATGAGGTGAGACAAGAACAAATTAAAATGAAATAGAGCTCGACCAATAATACTGTCAGGCCAATATATTGGCCACTATCGCAGATATATTGGTGTCTGTATATGTCGGCCGGTAAGCTCAGAAATAGCCGACTAGTTTTGAATTATTTACAAACAATGTCACCAATACTCGTTTGATCTGGACCCAGTTTTGTTTGTTTATGTTATGTGTTTATGTTAAACAAATATCTACATTATTATCAGCTACACAAATCCAGTATTAGTCAGGCTATAACATTTAATGTTTGATAGAATCTTTCTTATATAGTCTTTAGCACGTGAAAATGTGCTCAAACTCCTGAATTTGTAAAGGTCGTCAGATTCAGTCAGGCACGGATCCTGTTGAAGACCTCTAGGTCTTGTGTTTGTACTGATATAAGGCTGAAGTACCATTTACTGAACACGCTCCACTGTTTTATTGATAATATATATTGACCATGGGGGTGAAAATCCATTATGTCCCCTGCAGTCTCTGATATCCAGATATTCCCTGTCGTTCCTCCCTGCAGACCCTTTGGAGTGCGATGTCACCTCTCTTCTTACATTCAGAGCACACCGGCATATTTTCTCACATGAGCAAACTCTACTCTTATCTGTAGCATTCCTCATACTAAGAATAAAAACATCAATTCCATGCAAAGGGCAATCCCGGGACCAGTTAGCTTCTATCTCCCAAGCTATATGCTGTGCTTGCTTTAAAGCCTCTGCAGCTGGCCTCTGTGGCTTGCTTTAACCCAATCAGTGACTCACCCAAGTTTCAATTTCACAGTGTGCTGCGCCCCATGCTCTGGGGACGGTGATAGCACTTCTGCCACTGGGACTGCTGATTCATGTGTCCGGAAGAGCCATTATTAAAGTCTCTCCATCAGATCTGTGTCCCGGTGGGGAGCAGAGATTTACACGAGGCCCCGCACATTTTGTCATTAAGATGTGACAGATATCGGTCGATGTTATGAATCATCTTCACGTATGAAGAATAATAGAGTCTTTGTGATTTACATGGCTCTCCACAGGACTGCTAATTGAGTCCCATCTATCTACAGCGAGGTGTAAATATACAAAGGTAGGGGAGAAAGAGCATGCGGGCACAGTAGAGGTAGCGTTGCTGATCTGACATGATTATATAATTGATTGATTCTACTTGGGGTTTAAAATTTAAAAAGATGTCATGAGGAGCTAGTAATTTACCCTCTCTCATCTCATGTTTTATTCATATCAAACATTGTTGGATGTTGCTGCTGAGATGGGAAAAAAAAGCCAGACTGGTTCTCACCATGTACGTTTGGAGCAGTTCATTAAAAGCAAGTGAGAGGGATCTTATTTAAACTCAAGAGGCAGCCTGGTCTCATTCCCAGGGAGTCAAATAACAAAGCTTGGCAGTGGCCCTCCGCATCTTGATACCGACACACAAGGCAGCCTTTAACGTCTGTATGAAACGCACTAGGCGTTCAACTAACTAACTCCAATGTAATCCCATCCGCATCATTATTAGAGGCTGAGCAATGGGCGTAGTATTAAGAGTGAGAAGTTCACTATGAGCGGGAGGGAGGGGTGCTGGATGGGACAAACAAACACAGGACTTTTACTCAGGGGACCAGCGTTCATTTTCCGTGACGCTATGCCACTGAGACACATGACATTACGTCTGTAGGTTACGTTACATCATAAATGTATTTACTTTAAGCCAACCATGATAACCCTAACTAAGTGGTTTTGTTGGCTAAACCTAACCGCCACCATTTCACAATGTTAACCACGCGTGAACCTTCTGCGTCAAGACACTATGCAAATGGCTGCTGCTCCAACATATGACAAGTAGGGATGAGATCACATTGCAAATGGTGAATAACAGCACCAAGAAATGTGGAAGAGAATGCCAACTCATCACATACCGCCGCTTTGTCACGCCCCTTGGCGTCATTTTATTTTTGTCATTAAATCCACTACAGTTACCCTTGGCTTCACTTTAGGTTTAGGCAACAAAACCAAAATAGGTACACTTGGCGTCATGTTTGTACAGTAAAAACGACTCCAAATGTTGTGAACATGGGACATGAACAAACAACTGATTGAGTGAAAGTGAAACTTAATGCACGGGACATGAACAGCGGCCTCTTGGATGAAAGCCTTGTGTTTGTTGGACCCATCCACCTCCCCTCCTTCTTTTTGCACTTAAAACTACGTCACCACAGTCACTCCTGGCGCACTTTCTCAGAGTGTTAACTGTTGTCACGGATGGGTTTACAATATAGTTAATGGAACGCCCGTTGCAATTCATACCGGGGCTAAAGGGTGCCTTGTGCGGCGGTATCGAATGCAGACGGCCATGACAGAGCCTCTGTATTTGACGCCCTGTGAATGAGAACAGACACTAATTTAGACGATTTTTCACATAAAGGGATTTCTTTCGGAAATGCATTGAAGAGAAGAGAAGAAGGCTGCAGCCCACCCTTAAGTTTTAGTAACTGGAAGAAGGTTTTTGGAAGTCAGATTTTTTGTTGCCACGGAAATTCTAGTTTAGCTTAGTTCAAAGAAAATAAACATAGTAACTTAGTTTGTGCACTGGGAAAAGAGAACACCAAGAACACATGAAGCTTGTTGGGTTTTGGTAAGCAAGCTGGCAGCTGAGAGGAAAGGTGTCTGTCTTAAAATTCAGCATCTGTCACCAGTTATTTGCACAATGACAAAATAGGTTCTGTTGTTTTGCTCTCCCCCATTGTTTTGAGTCCTCTTGAGAAGATGTACTCCTTAGCACACCTCCTTTGCTTTTGGAGAAAACCTATTCCTATTCCAGCTGAGTGATGTTTTGTTTGCTGAAAGCTTTGTTTGGATTGATAGTGTGAAAATTGACACCAAGAAGCTTGGTGAACTCAGTCCAAAGTTTCTCCAAAACTCTCATTAATATTTAATTGTCGGTGCTCCATGTTGTCTGCCTTTATAAGAGATGTGGTGACACAGAGAACCAGAGGTAGAGGGAAACTACCTAGAGCGATTTCCCAGCATGCTGAGAGACAGAATAAAGATAGATTGTTTTCTTCTTTTCCAACTGGAGACTGTTTTTCTGAAATGTGTAAAGCCGACAAAGTTACACAGTCGGTGGTTATGCAATGCACAGAATAAAGATAAAAGAAAGTAGGGTGGATAGAGGACAAATAAAAATGCAGAAGTTGTAGCCCAGACAAATTTAAAGCCTCTCTTGATGCGGCAACCTGTCACAGGTTTAACTGGATCCCCTGCGAGGTATTATTTAACAGACTTTATTCATCACAGCATTCCAACACATTCTCATCCCAACTCAGCAAATACTGACAAACACCTTGGTGCCTCTTTCTAACACACTGGGTAGCTCAGCACGTTAAACTATGACACCCCACTACGGTCGCAGTAAACACATGGTTAACATTGTCAATTTAAACAAAAACATTTTAAAAACAAGAAAGTTAAGTTTAGGAAAAAACATCATGGTTTGGCTTAAAATTACTACGTTTATAAAGTGAAAATGAAATTTAACGTTGTGAATACAAAGACAAACATCACGTTGTTGGTTTCACACAGGACACGAACAGCAGTTTCCTGGATGAAAGCCCTGTGTTTCCTTAAAACAATCTGACTTTGTAAACCAGGTGCATTTAGACAGTCATGTAATTTGTGGGGGAAAAGCTAACAATACAGTTGTTTTGCTCATTAATGCTCCTTTTAGTGTTTGGGGAGTAAGAAAAACAATCTATATTTACTCTAAACTGTGGTGATTGTTAAAGTGCATCTGAAAATCTGGATATTTTTAACAAAACTGCTGGAGCAATGACACTAACAGTTTCCTGAAGATAGCTTAGATATGGTTTGTGTAGGTATCAGATCAAAACTGCTCTATAAGTTTCCAAAGTTTGGGATGTTGGACTCTCTCTTTCTGTGCCTCTCTGTCTCACACATACACAATCAGTTCGCATTTATCATCCTTGGCAGCCTGCTGGTCTAATTACAATCTCTCTTTTATCTGTCCACCCAGGGGATGTACAGTTGCTGCCAGTTTGAGGATGAGACAGCACCAGGAAGTAGCTCTTTGCCCCAATACCACACCATGGCCACCATGCCTACAGCAGCCCAACAACACCTCGTTACAGCCACAATAAATAACACAACTGCCATTGCCATGGTGCAGCAGCAACAGCAGCAGAAGCACCACCAACAGCAGCAGCAGGGGCCGACTTATACCACCATGCTACCCGGATCGCCACCAACTACAGGACACTCAGCAATGGCTCTGGGACCCTCAAACAGCCCCTTGCTGGAAGGCCCCATGCCCTGCTCCACCTTCTTGCCTCGCCATGACCGCAGACTTGCTGTGGTCGATCGCTGGAACAGGCCAAAGCCAGAGAAGGTCTTGAGCGGAGGAAGTGGTGGAGGAGTGGGCGTTGGGGGGATAGCAGGAGGGATCACTGAACTTCAGGCCCCGCAGTTTCAGACGAATCTTGGACAGCACTGGAGCCTGCAAGGTGGAGTTGCAGGTGGAGCAGGGGGTGGAGGTGATACAGGGCTAGATGAATATAAGCGCTACTATGGTCCTATAGATCCAGAGGGCCTGGGAGTTAACTCTGAACAACAGGCAGGGGGCCCCCAGCAGACTCCCAAATCTAATCCTAGAGGCCCCAAAGCTTCAGGGATGCCACGACTGCCTCCTAAAGGCCCCCAACAAGGCCCAGGGCACTTAATCGCCAAGCCACCTCCACTGATCCCATCTTCCCCACGGAGGCCTCCTTTCTGGCGACGAGGAAGCCTAGCTCAGGCAAGGAGGAAAAGCTCAGGAGGTCCCCTGTATGAGAATATACTCCCTCTGGGGAGGCGAGGAGGTGGGAGGTATGGAGCCAGCGATGGAGGTGGAAGGAGAGGGCGACGTCCTCCTCCAGCTCCTCCACTTCCTGTTCCCCTCTCCTCCCCAACACACACTCCTACCACTCCCTCTTCCCCCTGCCGTTTCTATTCCTCCTGCTCCAGTGCCTCGTCCTCTTCCTCTTCCTCTACATCGTCTTCCTCCTCTTCTTCATCCTCTGTCTCGCTGTCTCGGTCAAATTCCCCCTCCTCTTGCTCCAGTGACAGCTCCTGCAACACCTCGTTGAGTTTCCGGTATCGAGCAGGCGACCGGGAGCTTACGGTTGATGATTATGACTCAGATCTACTTACAGAGGAGTCCAGCCTCCTCCTGGGGTCACGGAGGAAGATTCGTTCGCGTCGCATGTCATCGCGCTCGCTGCCGTGCAGCCCGCCACCTCCACCAATCCCACCTCGAAAGCCACGCCTTCAGAGAGATTATGGCAGAGAGAGAACAAGCAGCCAGCTGGCCCAATTACAGGAGTGGTGGGCTTCGTGGGGAGACAGAGAGCAAGGGAGGGGGTTAACAGCAAGCCGGGGAGAAGGAGGAGTGGGTAGAGAGGAGAAGAGACATCATAAAGAGAGGGAGCGTGAGAGGAAGAGGAGGAAGAAGGGCAGAAAGAAGAAGAAAAGGGAGGAGAGGGAGAGAGAAAGGGAGCGAAAGCGGCGCAAAGCAAAGAAGAGGAAGAAAGAGGATAAGATAAGGAAGAGAGAGCGGAAGAGGTCAGAGCAGGAGGGAGGAGATGGTGAAAAAAGAGAGGAACTCAAATCAGGGACACCAGATTACCCATCATACCCACCCCTGAGGCGAGAGTCTTTTCGGAAGAAGAGTGAAAGCTCAATCCGAAGCTATGGATGGAACATCCCAGGCGAAGAGGAGAGGAAAGAAAGAGAAGAGAAAGAGAGGGATGATGGGGAAGACAGCAGAGGGAAAGAAAGACAAAACAGGAGAAGGAACAGCAAGCACTATCATAGCTCTAGCAGTAAGCCTTCAACATCGGTCAAGTTCTGGCGAGGGGTCAACCCATCCTCGGACACCATTCCATCTGCCTTTCTGCCCTTGTTGCCTGTCTCCTCTAAAAGGAGGAAGAGTAAAAGTTCAGACAGGGATGCTGTAGGAATGGAAGGAGAGAGGAGGCCATTGCTGGGACGGGATGGAAGAGGTGAGATGCACTCCAAGGAGGGATTATCCTTCCATGAGTGGGAGTCCGAAGTAGAGGGTGAGGAAGAAGATTCTGAGCTGGAGAGGAGGAAAGCTGAGCGTGGAAAGAGGCGTGGAGGAGGAAGGACAATGTCAGACGAAGAGCGGGAACGTGATAAGGTTATCGGGATATATTCTGATGATGATGGTTCTTCAGGAGAATTTGGGAAGTTTGAGAGGTACTGGGAGGACCATGAAGGCAGGGCAGTAGGAGGCATTGGCGGGGGAGGTTGGTTTTTCAGCACCTACCCCTCCAGGGATAAAGCCGGCAGTATCAACAGTAGAGATGACCTGTTCTTGGAGCGAGGAGAGAGGTGGGGCACAGCAGAAAGTGGATGGGGGTCTAGTGGAGGTGGAGGTGGTGGCGGTGGAGGAGATGCAGGAGAAAGAGGGTGGGGATCAGGATCACACTGGCCCCAGCCTCCACTCACGCCACCACCTCCTCGACGATACTGGTCAGTCGACAAACTCCACATACAGGATGAGAAGAAGAGTAAACGCAAATCAAAGGAAAAGGGAAGGGGGCGCACAGCTTGTTCCTCCTGTCAGTCCCCTCGACACCATCCGCACTCCCATTCCTCGAAATGGGCTCGCGTGACCTCGCGAAGCCAGGAAGAGCTGTACCACCAGAGTTTTGGTGGTCCCCTGAAGCCCAAACATGACTCCTCATCCTCCTCCAAACCTGATCGCTCACAGAATCCATCCAAATCTGGCAGCCAGTCAAACCTCAGTATCCAGCAGCGAACACAGAGAACAGATAGGGATCGAGATCGAGGACGGCAATCATCCCCACCTTCGAGCCTCATTCCAAACTTGCCACCCTCACTCCCTGCCCTTCCAGCTCCTCCGTCCTCATCTCACCCTATCCACGTTCCTCCCCCTAACTCTTCCTCTTCTGTATCCTCTCCCTCTGTGGTCTCATCCACCCCGGGGGCACCCCAGCCCTCCTCCATGGCTTCGGCAAGTGCCAAACTACAGTACCAGAGGTTGCGCTCTGTACCCCAGCCCCAGAGGTTTCCTCAGTCTCCTCACTTACCCCTCAAAGCCAAGAGCCTTTGCTCGCGAAGGGGCTCAGCCCATTTCTCCAGTGTGGAGAGCGAGGTCTGAAGTTCAACAAGGTATCAAAAGTCATAAGAGAGCCCTGCAAGGCTGAGGCTAAGCAGGTGATCTGGATCTGCCCGGCAGGAAACATGGCTGCGCAGCAAAGTCAGTACAGTATACGCACTGAGCCCTTTCCTAAAGTTCTGCACAAACGAACAAACAAACATACCAGAAAGCCAAACAAACCCTATTGGGTAGGTCAAAGGAGAACAGAAGCAATCTTGTGCTTACTGTTTCCTTCCATCCCTCTCAGTATGTGAAAGACTACAACCACATCAACAACTGAACTGGGTTATTAACCAATACGCTAAAAGCAAAATCAGACATTAAAACTGGTACAATTGAAGGAGACTCCTTTGCTTTAGACAGTAAAGGGCTTTGGCTGTTGAAGCAGAGCAGTAGTTTGTATTCATAGGATTCTTAATGCTTACTGAGGGCTCAGGAACTTTGTAGTACTGTATGCCCGCCGCTCTCAGAAGGCTTTAACACAGAACAGTGTTCTTATATTTTTCCCTTAAACAAATCGCTTACCCCAACTCTCCTTAAAAAACTGTTTACACCCCCGCAGAACTGTGACACCCTCCCCGAGGCACCTTTGTTGTGTATGATAAATACCTTCTTGTTGAGAGGGAGAGGAGGGTGATAACCACCTTGTCTTCTCTATGTTATCCATGTACCCTCTCCTGTACTCTTCTCTTTTGTTCTACCCTATCTCTTCCCCTTTTTTTTCTCTCCTCTCACTCCTTATTTTCCCTTTCTTTCCTTTTTCTCTGCTTTACCTCCTTTCCCACCTTATTCAAATGTCTGTCTCCTCATTTCCCTTGTCATCTCCTCTCCTGTCCTCCCCTCTTGGCTCCTCTCCTTGATGTGATTATTCTGTGTGTCTGTGCTTTTCTGTGTTTGTATTCTTGACAACAGGGTAAGTCAACTGTGACTGATATTCTACTGGCTTAATGAAAAGCTGAGTGCCAAACTTAAGTAGAGCTCGACATCAATCTGTACAACCTTAGCTGCTATGTTTACTTTTATCTTGCAGAGTATTCCATCATCTCCCAAATATGCGCGCATGCAAATACACACACACACATAAAAGTGCACATAAACACTTGTATACATTCACATGCAAGGCATTTAAACAAGTTAATTCATCTATTCTCTTTCTTGAGCAATACATTATTCACCCTATGTTCACATTACAACTTTATACTTTGAAGCTTTTACTTTAGTTCTGTGTTGTATTTGTTGTTGTTATTGATTGTGTTCTATATATTAAGACATGTATTAAGTCTAATACAATGTAAGCACTGTGCCATACTACTCAAGCTGCACATGAAACGTTCTCTCAACTACCTAACTACGACAATGGAAGTGTCTTTTCCCTCCCTGTATTTGACTGAATGTAAAGTCAGCCGCCATCAAGTGTGCTGCAACAACAATTAAGACACTTGGCATGGATATCGTAGCATTTATGATGGTTAGCGTGTGTGACTAATTGAAGAGATAGGAAGAGAGTTGACTTGACATAAGCAACGGTATGCTAATCTTGAAGGGAAAGGGGTCGTTTGCATTCCTCTTTTTTTGCACCCTCAAATCCATTGTTGTCAATGTAGACGTGCGGAAGGCAAGCTCAAAAGTGTGAACGACGCCGGCACCCAAGCGCCTATTTTTCAGGGTGCGACGGCTGCACCCCGTGATAAAAATGGCTATGTGAGGATGTTAATGTCATGTGACTAGGAACAACCAATCACAGCTCTTTTCTTTCCCAGTAAATATCAGCCTACAGTAAATATATGGAGGAGAAGTTAATCATTTTAGTACAGGACTAGCCAGAGTTTTACCATCTGTCCCACTGACTATTTTACGCACTTCACCCTTTCCGTCCAAGAACGTCACAACATCCAGTTGAAAGGTCAGCTAGACTGAATGTGACAAATGGAGCAGTAAAGCTACTGTGAAGGATTTACGTTGGAAACTCATTTATCATTGTTTTTGTTTAGTTTATTCATTGAGGCTAAACGCAAAATGACGGCAACTTCATCACCATCGCCATCGCAGCACGCAGGTTTTGTTTGCTTAGTAACAGCAGGCACGATAGGAGCACAACCTCCCAAGCACCTTGGATAAAAGTGCAACGCGTGAACGGCTCCTAAGTCTACAGATGTTGATGAAGGATTAGTTCTGCAATGGGTTACAGTTTCTGTTTTTCAATTTGTTTCCTCCAATTTGTGCCAAGACTAGAATACAGCAAACTAAAACTAACCAACCCAGGTGTGAGCAGGATTTGTGTAGTGGAGCTACACAGCTTTACTACACAAGGTGAGAGATTGTTGCAGGGAAATAAATACGTATAGCCTTATGCTAATTGCTCCTGCCATATGTTTTGTGTAAAGTATGAAGGTATGTGCTTTAATCAACATGTCTGGGGTTAGCCTCATGCTACCAAGATGGTATAATTGGACAGGGAAGGATTTGATTGGTGCAAAATTAGATCTAGAGCGAGTGCCGCTTTGATGTCAAAGAGGATGTGTTTGTGTTGGATGCCAGGTAGCCGATGAGACGGTTTTGGAAGAAGTGCTGGATCTGAGTGATGGTGTACGAAAGACACACTAGTACCTCCTGTGTGATTTTTTTTCTCACCTTGTAAATGTGTCATCAAGAGCTATAGCTTTTTAATCCATGACCGAGCTGACACCAGCAGTTACATTCCGACGTCAAACACTTAGGTAGAGTAGCTACGTATATCCATCAACATTAGAATTTAGCATCAGGACACCGGACATCAGTGGAGTTTTAGAGAAGAGGAAATAACCGCTGGCCCAACAGTCAACGGCCCAACGGTTTCACAGTCGGTCATAGTGCCTGAGCCATCTTTCCCATTATTGTCTGGTCAGCTCTTGTTTGCCTGGAACTGCATCTGAGCCATAATTTACTTCAGCTGAAGAAAACAAAAAGAGAACTTACGTTTTTAACATGAACTTGTTGTGTAGAGTGTCTAACTTTCTTTAAGAAAAATTCTATATATATATTTATCATATATATATATATATATATACATATATATATTTGTGGCGGTGGGTAGTGTTAGATAAAATTGTTGTTTAGCATCTTAATATTTGGGGATATTGTTTCTCATTTCAAGTCCATTGCAGTAATAAAATAAATATGATGTGTTAAAAACACATATTCCCTCATATTCACTGACAACAGGGAAATTCTAGATTACTTTCTTCAACAAGGATCGACTGGATTAAGCCAAGTGTGAGGCAGTTCAGCGCTTTGTTTAATACAATCAGCAGCTTATACAACTTTCAATGAAAGCAGGGAAAGCGTTGAGTAAGTGCGACATCTTTCTGTGCATTCACACCGCAAGAAACTCAAGTCTGTTGTACAAACGATCTCTGTGACCTCAACAAATGATCTTAATTCTGCCATTTAAAGGTTGGCTGCAGTCAAACCATTTGGGCTCATTTGTCTTGCTTTGCTTTGCTTTGTTGCTGAAACACGACAGCATCAGTGAGCTAGCATAAACAGGTAATTGTACATCAGTGCAGCTGCTAGCGGTGTGAACACAAAGCTTGGGTGTTTCCTCAGAGAAACAAGCCACCTATCTTTCCTTCTCTCCCCCTCGCCTCTTTTTCCTCATGTCTATCCATTGTGTTGTTGCGTGTCTGCAATTGTAAAGCTGGTCTGTTTTTAAAAAAAGAAGAGTATCTGTGGATATATTTATTTCATCTAAAAAAAATAGAATATCTAAATATATATGATAGTATATTTCAAGGCGCTAAGATCTATGTTATATAAGTTTGTCTACTAAAGTTTTCGGTATTATCTCAATGAATATGTCTGTTTGTCTGTCTCTCCTTGTCTCGAACCTCCTGCCCAGCTCCCTACCCCCCAGCGGAAACAGAGACCAGTATGTAACTGTGTTTTTGCTCACTTAAGACCAACCATTCGCCTCCATTAGCTATCTACTGTAGCTAACGCTAAGATTTCAACAAAGTGACAACGTGGAGGGGTGCGCGAGTGTCTTATGACCGTGTCACTGTAGCAGTGGTGGCGTGTGTTTGTCTACCCAGAGGGGCCTTTATTTTTGGTTTGGGCTACAGATTAACAACTAATTAAACCTTTTATGGATACAGCAGCTTTTACCACAACTCTTACTTATGTAGGGGTCACATTCTCGACCCTGTTTCGGGTTCACATCGGACCCTGGAGTTTTTACCACAGTGTAGAGTAAGGTGACCTCTTTGAAACACAATGTAGCGAGCAGCACAGGCTTTTTTTGCATCTCTTAGTAGCTGTATTACTATACAAAAACATGCACAGCTACCCCTGCCAACCAACCTATACAGTATATATAAGGACTTTGATATACGTACATAGTGTGTTGTATCTGCCAAGCTGCTGTGCTGTAAAAACAAAAGAAAAAAAAGAGTTATACACAACAGACACACTGTTTCTATCTTAATTTTACAAAACTGGTAAAGCTAATATGACACGTGTCAGGGACAGGGCTAAATCTGCTCGCTAGGGTGTTTTCCACTGAGGCCAAAAATGGCCAAACCAGGGCTTTCTTTTGATAATCACATCTTCAAACTTTTTGTCACTTTTATTCCTGAATGGGCAACAATGATCCTGCACACGTCATTGGGTAGAAACACTGCCTGAGATAGAAGAGCCACCCTCCTTATGATACTTACGATACATTAGTGTAAGTCAGTATGGTCGAAGGTTAATCAATTTCAACACTGAGTTTAGTTACATATGAAGCATTTACTGGCCCTGAGCCCTGGTAAGCCCAGTTTAAGCCTGCAGTGGAAACACATCCACAGTTTCTGCCTGTACACCTCTGAACAATGTCTCAAGGCCTTGTATTAATACTGCTGTATTGACTGTACGGGACGATGTTGTGCTACACTTTATTGTCAGCACCTCACACACACACACACACACACACACACACACACACACACACACACAGACCCATACACATGCACACATTGTCAGATTCACAGGAACACACACATACACACACAGGTAAGGGTGGTAAGATGCTGCTGCCACTCTGCTTCAGCCTTCTGCCACCAGTGGGGACAATGACAATACTGTGCTGCACTGCAAGCAGGACAGAAATAAAAAAAAGATGATTTTAATAAAGAACTAAAACAAATGCCTGAGTTTTATTTTGGTTGGGTGAGTGGGTAAATATGTATTAACACAGTTTGTTTGTCATATTTGAGGAATATGGCTCACTTTCTTAACCAGGGTCATTTTAAACAAACACACATGTTAAATGTGAATTCGGCAACTTTGCAGAAATAGCTGTTAAAGTGAAGGACCAAGACGGCATACGGTGCATGATGTCAGGGAAAGAAGGGGAAGCAGGGAAAGAAAATGATAATAACAGGTACAGTTCTTTCTAGATTAAGATTTATGTACATACAGTATTTCACGTTTAGATGTATGTTCCTGTGCAAAGTGGAGAATAAGTTAGACCATATCTAACTATAAAGCAAGGATTTTTTGTATGTACATATGTGTGTGTGTCCTTCGCATATCTTGGGAACCATTCATCCGATCTACTTCGCATTTGACGGGTGTATTGCTGGGGACCCATGGACATGCAGTGTCAAATTTCATGTAATTTAGTCTGTGATCAGTTTTTTGCTTAAACCTAAAAAAGCCTTTTTGTTTGTGTTGAAAATGTGATGTTTCATTCAGTTTTACAACATGTTAGAACGTGTTACTTTTAAGTTTCACTTTCACTTTTACAACGTAGTAGGTGTAGTAGGCCCCTACTGACCCACATCGACGGTGCTTATAGCGACTGATAATGCCTATTAAATGGCCTGATAACAGTCTAATCGGGAACAGGTCATCATTCAAATACTTGTTGACTAAGGACATTTTAGCCCAGTGTGACAGGAACGACTTGGGGAAAAACAGTGAATGGATGGCTTCATTAGAGATAATGAGACATTGTTCCGTTTTAGCCCCAGTCTGTGGCTGTAGCTGGTGACTGTATTTTACAATACAGTCAATAAAACTCTGGCTCGGTGCCTTTGAAATCCGAGGTAAAGAAATGATGATTGAGCTGAAAATGAAAAGGAAAAAGAGAGTGAAGATAAGGCTCCTGCTGCTAAATAAGACACAGAATAAACAGAAAAGAGTGGTACAAAAAGGCAGAAAAGAGAAAGTTAGATAAAGTAAAGAGTGACAGAGAGAGGGGGTGGAGAGAAGAAGGGAAGAGCCAGTTGAAGACAGCGACACTGATAGAATAAGAACTGAGTAGAGACAGAGGAAGAAAGAGAGAGCAGACAACGTTCAGTTCTCGTGCTGTCTGCAGGGCAAGATAGAGACGCTTGTCATTTCTGCAACAATAGGCCACCACTGAGCGCTGCCTGTATTAGCAACACATGCAGATATGGATAAATCTCACACATTTTCCCTCTCTCTCACATGCTCTCCTTCACTCAAACATATAATGGCTACATAATCAGTCACACACACTTTCTCCATCTCTCACACAGCAGGAATTACCTGCTAATACTCCCTCTGCCTACCGTTTTACAGTCCTAGAATTAGACGGCAGGTTCAGGAGTTCAAATGCGTTGACTCTGAATGAGCTTTTACCACAAAGCACACACTATAAAAGGCAACTCTATTCCTGCTGTCATGTGTGTGCGCTCTTTGATTAATGTCTCTCCTGGGTTGTATACCTGTGTTCATGTGTGTCTACATAAAATCAGCAACACACACTACGTTGTTTTGTGAAGCATGGAGCTTTTTTTGTCCGGAAGCAATTAGTGTCACATTTACAAGACAGTGTTAAACTTGTTAATGGACGTGGTGTGACAGTCATTCATACTGCACATACAGTAAATGACACCATGTGATAATGTATTCACTACTGACATTAGTGGATGTGTGATGGCAGAAAATACACACCGGTACAAAAGAAAATCACTTATGTGTGACCCTTTTCTTTAAATCAGTTAAACCAGGTAATATGTCATTATTTTTAAGGGAGACCTTAGTAGATACAGTATGTTCCTATAAAGTATTCACCCCCTTAAACTGGGCATACACGGTACCATTTTAGATATGTTGTTGTGTAATTCCTACTCCTACTGTACGAGTACATAGTTTGCGATGTAAAGCCTGAGTTCTGACGCTGTACGTAAGGGGAGCTGGGATGAGAAAGTGTTGCAACCCCACTTCTAAACACCCAAACCATCCCTTTAATGCATGTGGTTTGGGCGATTACAACACTTTACTTCCACACTACGTAATCCTGCATAGCAGCGATATGCCTCACAGACATACCTGGTATTCCTGTGTCGACCTTGCTCACAGGCAGTTTGCACCATATGCACTCGCACTCGTAATGACGGCGTTTTTTCCCATCAGCCTTCAGTGCCAGGAGTGTCGGTTAACACAGAGTAAGTTAAAGTGGAGAATGATCATGTAGACGCTGGTACAGAGGAAGCACTCTGAGACATTCATTCACAGACACACACACACACACACACGCACGCACGCACGCACACACACACTAGCTTTATGTATGAAATACCTCTGAGGGCAGGCGTGTATGTGTCTAATTTATAGGTGGAAGCTCTGGGTTGTATTGATTATACTGCTGTGTGGGGTGAGTTGAGGTTCAGTGCTATGATGACACATGCATGTGCACACACACGCCTATCTGACCTGAATCTGCATCATTAGCCCCTTCATATAATTAGTGGGGTTATTTGATGGGTGATATTCCAGGTTACATTTTTAAAGATTTATATTAATAAAGGCTTTATAACAAATGAACTCTGGCAGGAAATAAAGATCAATACACAATGAGTTGTGCCCTCTTTTGCACAGTCCATGTTTCAGCTGTCTTAATATTAAACGATGCCAGATATGGAGCAGCATGTGTTCCTCAAGCTAAAGGAGTACATGCTATTGTCACAATGATGTTTTTCCGTACATGCCACTTCTCCTCCCTGAAAACAAAGAAGCAATAATACAAACAATAAATAGAGAAACAATAAAGAAGGAAGATGAGAAGCAAAACTGACCAATCTGTACATTTTGACCAGGTGTATAATATGTTGCTGCTGCTGTCCAAATAGAGTGCTGCAGGGATGACGTATTTATTTAGGCCAACCAGGAAGTTAGCATCACCCTGGTTCCCTCGACAAAAAGCCAATGTTTTTTTTTTTTCCATTGAATGTCAGATTATTGCAGAAAATAAGTTCTGTGGTAAACAAATGTTTATGGTACTTACATATTTTTTTCTATACGATAAGGTCACATGACTTCATAGTAAATAGTAGTAAAACTAGTAAATATCTGTGCTGTTAATGCACTATGGAGGCTGCTAGAGGGGTTTTGGCATGGCAGCGTTTGCAATGATGATTTTCAGTGTTCTCTAATTATTGTGGTAATGATTAATTGCTGTTAAAACACCACATGTAGCAGGTTTAAAAATCTGTCTTTACCGTCCCCTCCCTTACATCTGCATCTCCCTTAATGCCCCCAAAGGGTTTATTAAAGTACTATCTTCTCTTAATAGGAGCAATCACAATAACTGCACACACTTTGATTATCTGTTTGATGGAAACAGCATATGTTTCATTGTACTGACACTGAGTCGCCAGCTGTTTGGAAATGGAGTCATATCATTAAATGTTCACATATGCATTTGTAATATATATATA